>MJUU01052840.1:55345-129444 GCA_002080025.1 Modiolus philippinarum | reverse complement strand
TTCACAGGTCAGTGGCTTTGTTCAAACTCATTCCTCAATAATTGTAAATCCTAAACTCTCTCCATATTTAGCATATTTTAGATCTAGGTCGCAACTGCCAGTTTTAAACTCTGTCATGTTACCTTGAAATGATTTTTTTTAACTTGCCAGGACGAATATCCGTAGAGCTATTGTCATATCCTCAGCATCGTCAGAAACCTAATGGAATGGAGACCTTAAGAGCTAAGATGTTCAGATTAGATATGTGACTTCTTTATAATGCCTGAGAATTTTCTGGAGGTACCATATTTGTAGACATTTTGACCCGAGGGCAATTTATAACTAGATGTGTTTCTGCAACACTACATATCCCAAAGCATCAATTTTATTAGTTTTAATAAACTTGAACATAGAATCTAAATATTTTGGTTAGAGTTATCTTTCTTTGCATACAAAACATAAAAAAATGGATCTGAGACTTAAATTTGACCCCTGTGAACTTGACCTTTGACCTGACCTATTTTGTTTTGGAATATTTATGTTCCTCTTGTCTAGGCCTTTACATTTGCCAAGTTTGACATTTCTTTTTTTTATAGTTCAAAGGTTATAACTAAGGTTAAAGTTTCGGGCGAACAGACACACAGGTAGACACAGACAGGACAATATGCCCCCGATCCTCAATTGGGGGCATAAAAAACTTTCAAGTTCATTTTACAAGCTGGTTATGAAGTGCTAAGCTGTTTGGTATATTTCAAAGTTTTAACAAAGGCCCCTTCTAAGTTTTAATTTGAATGTTCTCGAAATGCTCTTTGCAAGCTACATGAAAAAGTATTTACACTTTGGAATTGACATTTCTCCTATGCAATGCATTTGTCAACTATTCAGATGCAATTAAATCCAAACATTTTTGCAGCTGATTTAGGTCATATATCCAATTATTTGTAAATGGACTGGTAACTGCATTTTATAGAAATTGTTGCTTAAGGTTTGGAATGTATATATTACTTATACTGTGTAATTTACAACTATGTATTCATATTTGCATTAATTTCATGCGAAAAAAATGGGCCAAATTTCATGCATAAAGTTAATTGAAAATATGAAAATTATTTTAATATGTAAATTTCCCATGTATGCTTTTACATGTAATATTCATGTCAAAATCATTGCACAAAAATGACATGTAACATGTAAGGATTAACTCCCACCATCGTAGTTTTGTCCTTAGCTATATTTGATATTACTGATTATTCGGATTTCGTTTGGTTTTCATTTTTTGAAATTATGGATTTCCTTTGTTTGGGTTCTAGTGCTGCTGATGAGGAATAAATTTCCGAAATGGCCATACAGCTCATTAAAATTATTGCAGTTGGAGTTAACATATGTGTTATGGTCTAATGTTCATTTACTCCATATCCTTTCGTAAAATATGTAGAATTTTATGCATCATTTGCGGACGATTTTGGCATCAAATTTCTGCGAAAAATTCTTTATGTGAATTTCGCATGTATTTGTTTACATGTGATATTCATGCCAAAATTTCGCATGAAAATGACATGAAATCATCGCACGAAAATGACATGTTGAATTTTACGCATCATTTTCGGACGATTTTCGCATCAAATTCATGCGAAAATTCTTCATATGAATTTCATGCGAGGCACAATTGACTGTGTACGATTGAGGGAGTTAAACCTTAGGTTTTAGAATTCACATACATTTAAGTCTACACATGAGATATCATCTCATGTACAAGTACACCATATCTAAGAAAAATTAAAAGCATACTTCTCTCACACGGGGAGTTGTTTTACCAACTTTCATGTATATATGTAAGATCCTTGTTTAATTCATAGACATATAGAAAAAAAATTGAAAGGGTATGGAGTGAATGTACATGTGATAAAAAGGCTCACTCCAGTTTATCAAGGACAGGGCTTTTATTCCTGTCTACATTTTGATGTCGCCTAAGGGTCTTCAACCAGAGGTGAACAATATTCACCCCCTCAAGCTTGTTACAATATAGTTTGTTTATTTGGCCTGAAATCAAAGTTATCATTGGGTTCTGACTAAATAAGGAAAAATATTACCCAATTATTTATACTTATTTACAGATTACTGAAAAAAGCGACCAAAATATCAAACACACGAAAAAAGCGATTTAGTTTACAGCTTATTACATTTAGACTGATTTAACTTTAAGTGTCCCGTGTGTATTTAAGTAAGTTTATGGTTTGGTTTGGAAATTATTTGCATTATGAGAGTAAATAATTATAAACAAAATGCAGAAAAATTGGGGAGAAACGAATATTAGCTTGAATTAAGGATACTGCAGACAATTCCATATCGATATCATTCCTTGACCTTCGTCGGGAAATTGAACTGAGGTAGGCTACAAAAAAAGCTTTATGGCATATGTGAAGACTCCATTTTTCCAATAGTGAGCTTCCTTTTCATGGTATCAACAGCGCTGTCATATCAAGTTTACTTCCCGAACTCACTGGCTATTCAAAAGCTTGTGGTCGATGCACTGACTTTTTTTACAGAGCCCGGTTGTTCACAAATAAGCTACTTAAACAGGGTTATATTACCCATAGCTTGAAGTCTTCGATACAGAATTTTTACGAGCTTATGGGCCACCATGGGATATCTCTTTCCTAGATGACAACAGATCTTTCCCTTTAAAATCCGTATTGCAGATTTCCAACACGCATTTCGTTTTTATCTTTACTATTTTAAAGATTTCAATACAATTACAGGACTTTGTCAATCTTTACTTTGTCTTAAAGTTGTGGCTCCATTATCAGCAACTACATTTGTACTTTAAATGCATGGTACATGTACCTCTCAACCAATCTTGCAGAAATGCATGAATATATTTCAGGGTGTACACCATGCCTTTTATATTTCTTTTCAAGATTGCCATACGATCACTAGACTTCGATGGTCGAGGTCACGATATCTTATTGGTTTCTGACTTTGCATTTTTCACTTGTCACCATATAAGTAACAAAGTACCTAAGTTACTGTAAATTTACTTTCTGCATATGGTCATTACGACAACTTATGTATCTTCATTGTAGATAAAATGAAAACGATTGCAAGTCCAGAAATCGAAAGATGTAAAAAAAACCGAACATAAAACAAAAAACCAGAATAATCTAAATTGAAAGCCGAAATCCGCTCACCACAGAGTTTTGCGAGATGAAGTTGTTCCTTAGCTTTTATAAGTAAAGATATTTAATATTCTTTGGACGGTAAATATAATGTGAAAATGCGGACACATGGAAAATTAGCGATATATGATGAGTCGGAAGATTTAATATGTTGAGCGACTCGAACAGAATGCGCTTATAATGGAAACGATATAGATGATACAGAAAAAGCAAGACATTCAGCTTAGAGAAAAACATATAAATAAATGAGGTAAATCGATGCATCAGTACGTTCTACAGTGGTCGAACTGAGAAATCTGATGTGGCAGTGTGGCAGAACATTTAGCTGAACCACAGCTTTGCTTTACTACAAAAGCGTTAGATATTGCAGCTGCATGAAGACAGCAGGAATGAACGCACATGACATTCAAACTAGCGGTGGATTACCGCAAAAGCCATTAATAAAATGACAAAAACATCAATCCAGAGAAGGTGATTATCCAGGTTTCACTCGGAAACGGGATGAGTGTTTTCAATGTTGTGATAACAATAACATTTATGAATGTGAATTAAAGGATGCATTATGCCATCGTTGTGAAAAGAAAGGTCACATTCTAAAACATGTATTCTATATCTTCAGTAGAAGCCAAAATGCGTGTAGACAATTTAAGAACAAACAGAATAATTACACTAAGCATTTAGCATAAATGGTAGTTACAATAAAAAAAAAAGTTGAAAAAAAACAAAAAAAAAATGTCAACTCATCTTACCCTTCTTTTGGATGACACACAGAGACTTCTAAGTTTCTTTTTTGGTTTGCGTATTCTCATCAGTTATTTATCTCATCTTATTTCTTAGAGTAGAGTAGAGTGGACATTTAACATGGCACTTTGAATTTTTTCCTCCCGATTGCTCCTCCGATCGAGACCCATCAATTGCTGGGCCCAATAGGTAGGAGCCTGAAATTTACTACAGAATCTACTGTCTTGCGCAACCTCCCGAAGGAGTATATTTCGGCAGCGATTTTCCTATCTTAAGATTCGAGTTGCACTGACGAGATGTAAGTTCATCGAAATGCGGCCTTATCCTTATCTGCAACAGTGAAATTCAAATGTACTGTTGCGTGTCACTCAAATTGTAATGGGCAAATTCCTCAGTGGAAAGATGTTCCAGATAATATCACTTCCTAAAACTCTAACTCAGCTGGACCTTGACTTTACACACACACACACACATATATATATATATCTTACTCTTACATGGGGATGGCGACCTCTCCGAATTATGAATTCATTGTCACTCATGATCGTTCAGGTCGAATAAAGGGTACACATGCAACTAAGGATAAATACCTATTTCTAGATGAAGTATAAGATTCATTTCATAGTTTTCGTCTTGCACATGTTGTTTGAACAAACATCTTTTCAGCTAAATTAACCTTAATTAGTCAGCAAATAATTAGGAAATTGGGCTCGGTCAATTCTTGGAACTTCTGTGACATGTACAGATCTATAAAACTATCAAAAGCTAATTTTTTTAATGCGTTTAAGGATAAGTACGTGTTCTGGAGATTTTTGATGACACCAGCCGATACAGCTTTACATGGTACCCACTCTTTTTATATAACTTATATATTAATGATATATCACATAACATACGTTCGACAGGAAAGCACTCTTTAAGTTGTTTTGATTGGAATAGTTTTTAGAAAGAATGAATTTTTTGTTGTTGTTCTGTTTTGTTTTTGCTTTTTTTTGTTTTGTTTTGTTTTGTTTGTTTGTTTTTTGTTTTGTTTTTTGTTTTGTTTCCGTTTTTTTTTTNTTGTTTTCTTTTATCAAATTTTCAATTGTATTTTTCTGAGAATCGATAGCAATTATAGTAAAACATAATTTCAAAATTAAACTTTATATTGCAGATGTGAAAAAAAAACTTCAAATTATCAACGGGATCAACATGCACAAAGTATTCGTCTTTACCAATCAACATAATCAAAGTATTCGTTTGGTTGCATTGCAAAGTAGTGCATAAATACCGTAAAACTATGTGCTATCAAAAATAATTCATCCATTTTTTTTTATAGATCAGTCTGATTGACTGGTCAACTTCGCCATATCGCTATAACCCTTGCGAACATATATTAACGGAGAACTTGGATAACATTGTAGATGAGGAAGCATGACGATTCTTTAGAACAGGGTCTAAATATCGCCAACCTTCCAAAATAAGGTGGCAAGCATGTTTTTATATTATTAAAGACAATTCCTAATTAATGTGTAAATATGAAAGTGCAGAAAAACTTGTTTAATATGTTCAACGATAAGATTATTTCCAATTTTACCAATAGAATATTTTTTTAAATATTATGTCGAGTTACTTCCTTAGCTGTTTGTGAGCAGAATTATCATTGAGAGATCTGATTGTTGTCATTTGAAAACAATATTACTGGCAAAGTCAAGCACTTTCCTAAGTATTAATTGTGAATTGTAATGACACAATGTCCATCAAACAACATTACAAGTATACAAAAATGCTCAATTTTACACGTGAAGATAACACCCTGTCTACTTTGAACTGGGTTTTTAGCTTCAGAAAATTCCATGCAAAGATCGTTTTATTTTCGGTCTCGAGCAATTGTACTATCACTGAATTATCTATCCATTTAACAATTAATTTGTTAACAGCTAATTTGTGTTCTATCAGTTTTTTGACATATTTGATTTTATGCTCTTCCAAACGTTTAGATTTTATCTGCACTGAAGAGACATAAGTTGTCGAAATGCGCATATGCAGAATTTAAATTTACAGAAACTTCGGTATTTAGTTATTTGCACTTACTTGTATCAAGGAGTGAGTAATAAAATACTGAAAAAATAACAAAACTCAGATGTCAATTATTTTTCCAGTGTAGAAATTTCTATTGGCATTGTAGATAAATAGCATAATACCGAAGTTGCTGCTAATTTGGATTCTGCATAAGCGCAATTCGACAACTTATGTCTCTTCAGTGCATATAAAATAAAAAAAATGGAAATCCATATACCGAAAGATGTATAAAGACTGATAGAGAACAAATCACCAATAAGATCAGAATAGAAGTGCCAACAACCAGCTAAGGACAGAGCTATGCAAGAGCTTTGCAAGTTACTCCTCAGTTTAAAACAAAATTTAATTAAATTTAGATATTGCAAGTATCCAGATAAAATCGGTTTTCGGGCCAGCACCGAAGTACTCGCTACTGGGTTTGAAAAAATCCTCGGGAACTAATACTCATCCATCGGAGGCATCGGCCCAGTGGTTATAAATAACATAATACCGAAGTTGCTGTTACTTTGGATTCTGCATATAAGCATTTCGATAACTTATTCTCTTCAGTGCAGACAAAATCAAAATACTGGAAATCCATATACCGAAATATGTGTAAAGACTGATAGAGAACAAATCACCAATACGATTCAAATAGAAGTGCCAAAACCAGCTAAGGACAAAGCTATGCAAGAGGGAGATGCTCCTTAGTTTTGAACAAACTTTAGTTAAATTTACATATTGCAAGTTTCCAGATAAAATTGGTTTTCGGGCCAGCACCGAAGTACTGGCTACTGGGTTTGTGAATACCCTCGGGAACAAATAATCTACCAACAGAGGCATCGGCTAAGTGGTAATAAATAACATAATACCGATTTGCTGTAAATTAGGATTCTACATATAAGCATTTCGACAAATTATGTCTCTTCAGTGCAGATAAAATCAAAATATTGAAAATCCATATACCGAAATATGTGTAAAGACTGATAGTGAACAAATTACCAATAAGATCAAAATAGAAGTGCCAAAAACCAGCTAAGGACAGAGCTATGCAAGAGGGAGATACTCCTTAGTTTTGAACAAATTTATTTAAATTTAGATATTGCAAGTTTCCAGATAAAATCGATTTTCGGCCCTGCACCGAAGTATTGGCTACTGGATTAAATTACAGTCGTAAAAGACCAGTTTAATCTCTTGACAAGTGTGGTAGTTTCTACACTTTGTACAACCCTTCCACATAACTTGATTAAATCGAAATTGGCACTAGTCATTAATTAGTCCTTTACATTCTCTGGTCTGACCCCATTTGTTGTTAAAAAAAGAAAGATTTATCACGAATATTTTTTACCAACCATGAAGTGATCGAAGCGAACATGGCTGGTATTTGTAAACACTTTTCGTCCTTAAGGATGTTCGCTGGTCAATTTTAAAATAGCAAGTATTTCAATTAAATGTATTTTTTTGATCGAAAATTGAAAAAGAAATGATTCGGTGCTCGTCCGGTTGGTTTCCGCTGTAAGTCCAGAATTCGAACGGTTTATCCGCTATCCCTTCGGTAAAAGTCCGTTTCACCAATTTAATCTACCGTACATGAACGGATGCAAGACGGACAAGTACCGAATGAATAACGTATATACAACGCATGACAACCGAACAAATTATGCGTTCGGCGTTCGTCCGTCTAGTGTAAGAGGGGCTGAAGGAACGACCACTAGGATAAGTATAAAACCGTCGCGTCGAAAACACGAACATTGTGATTAATAGCAAACAATGAATAGTGTTGACGTGCCAAAGGTACGTCATGAGGAAGCCCTTGGCAACGCACCCCTCAAGTATCAAGACATGCATGAAAACGGCGAACATGGATTTCATGACAACGTAAATATAAATGTCTTACCTTGAAGTTAGATATTCCCTTTTCCATGCCTAAGGCCAAAGCTATTTGATAGCCTACTGGCGTGAATATTTAACTGAAAACTTTCAAAATGAAATGGCATTACGCTTTTAAACATAATAATGCGCAAATTAATGTGAAAATCGTCAATCTTCAAATGAAAACAACCAAGCGTCTGCTACACCGGAAATATGTACACTTCAAGAGCCGACAACTACAGAAGTGCTATTGAGATTGCAATGCACTCAGATGTAGCATAAACTTGTGAAATGTATATGTTGGGATCGTGAATTATAAAATAATCAGACTAGGTGTGAATTTGAATATTTTACTATGAATTGGAGAGTGTATTTAGTCAATTTTAGCACACCACACCTGTCACGTCTGATCTCACTTCGCTATTATCAATAGAATAATTTTTGATACAATGATGTGAAAACTGAACATTAATATGGGGAGGGGGCTCAAATATAAATATTAATGTTATCTTTTTATTTCCGTGCATTGTAGCTGTCTCATGTCCTTGTTCTGTCTTTGTTTTTATCTGTTACCGTTTTTACTTCGATTTTTGTAGTCATCGCTCCCCTAATTGTTCCTTCGGTATTCTACTGCCGTTGTTCCACTGCTTTATATTTTTATTGAAGAACTTCAAGTTTCACATGTCTCAAAATAACCCCCTCTCGCACATCGGGTACAACACAACATACAGTGGCGGAGATTTGAAGCAGGAACGAACAGGCAGGTCATTTTTTGTAAGAAAAGATCAAGAATGCAGTGGTAGATACAAATTGTATTGCGGAAGAAAGCAGTTATTAGAGACTTTTCCAAGGTATGCCAATAATGGATATTTGTATGATTAAATATCAAAATATCCAACAGAAAGTAGCAACTTCACTGCCTTTTGCCTTGACGGCATGTATTCGAGCATTATAGTGTAAAATTAGACAAATAGCTCTGTGGACTTTTATTCCCTGGAAAAAAAGATTGCATAGTGCATATGTTACAGGCGTTATGTCTAGTAAAATCTGTAAAGCGAGGACATAAAATGCGAAATATGATTGTTGGTTGCGGGGACGAAGATCAGTGTTGGCGTGGGGACAGAGATCAATTCTGTTATTTACATATTATTGTGAAGTAGTGGTTTTGATTTTTGTATGACATTGTTAACTTCGTTTATTTAAGATTGTGAAGCTAACAAAAGGTAATTTAACACTTGTTGTGAAAAATATTTCAGTTTATAAGACATGATATATGCCTAGCAGAACATGTAAGATTATTGGAAAAGTGTAACATTTATTTTGAAACATTCTGAAGGAGATGCTCATTTTCAAAAATTGATGTACCTCTTTTATGAATTGCTACTTTTGAAATTTTCCTTCTTTTTCAACTGTGTGCAAGCTTTAAATAGCCAATTGTTCGGTAGTGCTTATTCTGCCTTTAGGTATGTATAAATGATTGATACATGTA
Organism: Modiolus philippinarum; assembly: GCA_002080025.1. NCBI lineage: Eukaryota > Metazoa > Mollusca > Bivalvia > Mytilida > Modiolidae > Modiolus > Modiolus philippinarum. The sequence continues at coordinate 120,147 of MJUU01052840.1, read as the reverse complement.
TTGAAAAGTAAGTGAGAACAGAACCGTCGGTCAAAAGAACGAACAATCCATGGACAATGGCAACATCTGAAACACTAAGAAACAAGGACACCACTTGAGTAAGGAACAAAACACGGACCCAATAAAAACCATGGGTGAGATCAGATGTAAAGGTAGAGTAAGCATATCTTGCTTCTTATAAGTATTTCGAGAGCATTTGAACATGTAAGAAATTGTAACCTAAATGCCTTTCAGTAACATATGCCGTCCTGCATAGGCTTTTAAGTAATCAAAACTGGAACATATATACACCAAGAATGAAATATAAGGGACAACAGGAAACACTAACAATGGCTGAAAATTTTAATTACATACCACAATCTGCTAGGAAACTACACAGGAAAAACACAAATTAGACAAAAGACAAACGTAAACAACGATAAGAACTCGGGACAGCCGGACGTGGAACCGGAACTAGCAACAACGATAGGGTTGAACCGTTTATGGGTACCCAAACCTTCCCTTTATCTGTCCCTTTTCCCTATAGTTTAGGAAACATACGAATAAAACCCAATAAGGTAGACTACTAACTCTTTGACCACAATCTTGAAAGGAGAGAATATGACAATACGTAATTTGGAAAGATGGGTCAAGGGGTGCTCGCCGCCAAACTGCCGGCTAGCTAAAGGAGCTTAGTCTGCTGGTAAAAAACTGTCGCATTACGGTAGAAAAATGAAACTCAAAACTTCTCGCAGGATTTGATCAAGAATCATCACATATTTCAGTAGATATCGGCAGTATCAGTGAAAGGCCAGTATGTATTTAAAACATGTATTTAGAACACTGGATGCTTCCTTTGTCTGGTTAACATATTAATAGTGACGCTTTATAGATTGTTTATTCGAAAATTCTTAATGTTTGATTGAATGCTTGATTTATTAATCAAAGTTAACCGGGGTAACGAGTTTTTATTGCAATTGGAAACAGGAGAAATAGGTAGAGGCAGGAAATTTAGCCTTCTATACGAGATCCAGTTACTCTGTTCTCCTTAGAAATAGAAGGGGTCTTTATACTACATGGAGTGTGGCGTTTCTCCACACATCTACCGGTACAAATTATGGTTTATATCGTTCTACAATTATCGTTGAATATGCTGGAAAGTACTGTGTTGTTAACACTATAACAGAAAGGTCTACTGATTCCTCGTACTACCTGAAATGTCTTGACATTGAACTACTGACAGGCATATACTACGATGTCGATATGTTATGATAGAAATGACACCGAAGGTATTAAGGTTACAATATCTTACATAATTCAAACACAATGTTCTTCAAATGCAAATGTCTATACAACAAAAAGTTAATATGTATCAATCACTGTTAAACATCAATGATCATAAGCACTATCGAACAATTGGCGTTTGAAACGAAGTGTGTTTCTGAAGAAGATGTTTAAAACAGTTTTTAAAAATTTGCATCTAAATGTATAAGTATTTCAAAATAACTTTCACAAGAAGTGTCAAATTACCTTTTGTTATTTTCACTACCTCAAATATAGGGAGTTAACAATGTCATTCAAAAATCAAAACCACTATTACTCAATAATACGTAAATAACAAATTGATCTCCGTCCCCACGCCAACACTGATCTCCGTCCCCGCAACCAACAGTCTTAGTTAGCATTTTCTGTCCTTGCTTTACAGATTTTACTACACTGTTCTTCACTGTGTTTAAGACCATATGATGACCCCTAGATGTTTTGTTTTGGGTCGTTTTAACCTGGATATAGGATGTTGTCTCCTTGACATTAACCCCATTTCCTTTCTTTTTCTTAATGCCTGTAACATAGGCACTATGACACCTTTTATCCAGGGAAATAAAAGACCAAAGAGCTGGTGGTTTTATTTACATAATGATATTCAAATACATGCTGTCAAGGCAAAAGGCAGTGATGTAGCTACTTTCTGTCGGATATTTTAATAGTTAATCGTGCAAATATCCATTATTGTCATGGCTCTGAAAAGTCTCTAATAACTGCTTTGTTACGAAATACATCTTGTATCTACCACTGTTTCCTTGATCTTTTCTTACAAAGCAAAAACGACCGACCTGCCTGTTCGCTCCCGCTTCAAATCTCCGCCCCTGTGTCAACTAGTCTCCGTACCCGTATGTTGTGTTATACGCGGTATCGCAGCTCTGCTGCAATTTTCTTGTTTACAACAATCCTTGTTCCTAGACATTTGATTTATTAATTAAGGCTGCACCGAATCTCTTGCCGGACAGTATTTTTGTTTCTGTTTCTTTTGGTGTAATTTTTTGTCAATCAACTTAAAAGGGATAAAAATGTTAAATGGGCTTTTCAAATTATGTGTACACTTGTTTCCCTATTTGTTTATTGACGGACTAGTCGGCAATCGATAAAATGATATTTCGCAAGGTAAATTCATCATGGTATTATTTGGTTGAAATTACACTGGTCAAAAATTGAATTTTTGATCTGATTATAAAATCAAATATTAGTGAAAAGTTTTAAGGTATCTTATTTTAAATTCATTTGAAGTAAAATCAAAGATTAATTCTACATCACTGGTCAAGGTCAACACTCAATATCTCTTGTTCCTTACTCAAGCATCAATAACTGCCTGGCAGTGACCCAATCGATGACGTCAGATTCCGGATCACTTGCTGTGGAATGTTGGTCCACTAAGCCTGCAAGGCAACCTCAAACTATTGTAACGATTGCAGTGCCGGCTGTCGTTTTCTTACGTATATATCCAATTTGTCCCAAAGATTTTATGTGGGGTGCGAATGTGGTGACTTGGGTGATCAGGAAAGTACCGGAATTTTATAGTTCTGTAATTGAGCAGTTGTTATTTGTGCTGTATGTGGCCCAGCGTTGTCTTGTTAAAACATTCTCGCGTGAGTCTGCATAATTAGAACGCGTTCTTGCAGGTTTTCATCACAGTATCTGTGTGCCGTCAAATTACTGTGTACTTTGTTGTATATGCACCAAATCGATACTCCAGTACATGTATCAAATACAGCCTCCCACATCACCACACCACCAAATCTGATGGCCTCTTGGATGCGGTTAGGAAAACGTTCAATTCGCATCCTGTTAGCTCTTGCTCTGTCATCTGCATGTTGTTACAGTAACCTGGGTTTATCACTAAAACGAACCACTTCTTTAAAAATACTGTGTGTCTCTGAGTCTGTCTCTTGGGTACGAAATTCTACGCTTTTCATGAAACGTCGATGCAGTAAATGTGTTTTCTGTGAATCTTTAAACACAAATGTCATTACCGGATAAAGCTATCATAGGCAGCAGTTATCACCATTTGTAGGTCTCACCTAAAGAGGTCATAGGTAGATCAATATTTTTGGTACCTTTTCAAAAATAAACAATGAAAGGACACGGAGTAAATGCGCATGAGAGAAAGTCTCTTCAAATACATGGTAGAACCAAGCAAAGGAACAACACTTTCATTGTTGTTTTTCATCTTGATGTTACCGAGAGGCCTTCAATAATGAGCTTTGCTCATACCTCATAATAAGTTCAAGTCGATCCCTAGTACCGGTTTGAACGGAATTCTTTACAGAATATCGACAACGCTACGTACATCCATATCTTTTGTGGTCATGGATGCAGGATCGTCAACAAACAAATTCAACTGGTGATCTATTCCTAAGTCTAGATATATCACATTATGCAACATCGCTACAGCTGTCTGCAATTTACTTCCTACCAATCGCCCGATATTATTTAGAAGTTGCATCACTTGACCGGTAAAAAGTCCAGTGATGAAACAGATTTCGAGGTTTAGAATCAGTGCATTTTAAATACCATAGACTAAAGTTTTAGGCCGCTCGTACACTACACCGTACAGCACAAACGTATACTAGTATGTTAAATATTTTTTGTTTGTGAATTGCAAAGAAAATGCAAAAAAAAAACCCAAAAACCAAAAAAAAACCTTGAGACATACAGTAAGTACACCGTAGATGCGTAGTCCTGGCACTGAACAAACGGAACTCGCACCGAGCTAACGCCGGAGCCCTACCGAAAGAGCTTCAAATGAAAGGTATTGTTAACGTCAACATATGCCTGACGAGTACTGAATTAAACAGATTGTTAACGGAAACGTACCGTACGAGAACCGTGTAGAACGAAATTATAAAACAAATAGGTACCATATAAGAATATCTATCGAGAAGATATATTATATTATTATAAAGACATAATTATGGATTTGGTTTTCTTTCTTTTGACCCCACAGCACCTTATTTGACACAATATCAATACAGAGTGCTTGAACAATTTAATTGACTTTAAAAGAATGTCGGCAAATAGAAAGGCGAAAGAATGACACAAGTAAAGAACACATTCCAGTTGACTTTCACCAATACCGAATCGAGGCGAAAATACCATTGAAGATATTGAAGAGCAAGATCGGGGTCCAGTTGTAGTATCTGGATTGGCGGATAGTGCTTAATACATATAACCCATGAAACGGCAAGAAAATTAGCAATATCTAATTTTTCATGTTTTGGAAAGAATAATGTCAGCAGCTAAATATTAACTCTTAATTTGATATGCTTAAACGCTTTGAGACCAATAGAGGTGTTAACAATGATAAACTTATGTGCAACGCGCAATAAAGAATACTTTTTCAAAATTACTCCGCAAAAGATTGTAATTGTGACGGCATGACCAATCACGACAATGGCCGGTGACGTCAAGTTCACACTGTAAGTGCCTGAATTCTGAATGCTGTATATTTATTTCCGTGCTGTGTGTCTGTCTTATATTTTTGTTTCATCTTTGTTTTTCTGTGTTCTCGTTTTTGCCATGTCGCTGTACCTTGATTTTTGTAACCACATCCAACAACATTATCCCAAAAGCTGCTTAGTCAAGGATTTGTTCAATCTATGTTAATTTCATCCCAAAGAAATTCTATTGCCGTCACCATAACATCATTTAAAGATATGATGTGTCAGTATTCCAAATGAAAGTGGACATGTTCAGCTAGATTCACGTCTTCCATAATTTAACTACCGACTTTGACATTTTCCTTGATTGACTCACTCACAGTTTGACTGGTGCTGTTAACAGAGCAGGGCATGCTCACCCTTCCGGAGCACCTGATGTCACTCTCAGTTTCACTAGAGTTCACAATGTGAGTGCCTTTGTTTTGAATGTTGTGATTTCTATATCTGTGCTTTGTATCTATCTAACGTCATTGTTTTCTGTGTCTAACGCCATGCCTTTGGACTTCGATTTTTGTACATTTCTATCCATTTTTCCTTCGGTATTCTACTGCCGTTGTTTTCGATATTCTACAGTCGTTGTTTCAAATAACACATTTTTAGCTCACCTGGCTATGCCAGGGTGAGCTATTGCCATCACTTGGTGTCCGTCGTCCGTCCGTCGTTCGTCCGTCGTTAGCTCACTTTCAAAAATCTTGGTCTCTGAAACCACTGGGTCAAATGGAACCAAACTTTAACTGAATCATCACTAGGGTATCTTGTTTGAAATTTATTATTTTGTATGTCTTAGGTCAAACAACATGGCTGCCGTTACTAAAAATAGAACATAGAGGTAAATTGCAGTTTTTGGCAAATAACTCAAAAACTGTTACAGATATCAAAAGTCTGACTGGGTAAAAATGATCCGCATGAGAAGATCTACCCATGCTGAAATTTTGAAGAAAATCTGACGTCTAAGAGTTATTGCCCTTTTTCAGTAAAATTTTCAAAATTTTTATGTTTTTTTTTATTTTTTATAAAAAAAAACTATAACAGATACAAGTTAAGTTTAAATTTCAAAAATGATCAGCATGTTAAGATCTAGTCACATGGATATTTTGAAGAAAATCCAAGTACCTATATATGAGTTGTGGTCCTTTATTGGTCAAATTTTTCGTGATTTTTTTTTACTTTTTGTCCTATATTTCAAAAACGCTTTGAGATAGATTGCAAAAATTTTCAGCATGTTAAGGATTATATTTTATTTAACACATTCAAGTTTTCCGACCGCTTCCAAGATGGCCACCAGCGGGGAACTTAGTTTACCATTTGACCTAATGGGAAAATTCATACAAAGAACTTCTTCTTGAGAACCACTGAATGGATTTGAACCAAACTGGGCATGAATGATGCTTATGAGTTGCTGACAAAGTGTTGTTACTTTGGTGCCGATCCATCATCCAACATGGCCGCCAGCGGGGATCTTAATTTTAACATTGGACCCTATGGGAAAATGCATACAAAGAACTTCTACTTTAGAACCACTGAATGGATTTGAACCAAACTTGGCATGAATGGTGTTTACGAAGTGCTGACCAAGTGTTATTACTTTGGTGCCAATCTGTCATCTTACATGACCGACAGCATTGGACCCTATGGGAAATGCACACAAAGATCTTCTAGAGAACTGCTGAATAGATTTGAATCAAACATGACATGAATGATGCCTGTCAGGTGCTAGCCAAGTGTCACCAGCTGTGAACTTAATTTAACAAAAGATCTTCTTTACGAGAACTGCTTAATAGATTTAATCCAAACTTTGCTTATGAGAAGCTGACCAAGTGTTGTTACTTCAGTTCTGATCCATCATCCAACATGGCTGCCAGCAATGAATTGGACCCTAAGGGGAAATGCAAAGATATCATGGAAAACCATTGAATGGATTCAATTTAAACATTGCATAAATGAAACTTGTGAGATTTTGATCATGCTTGTTACTTTGGTGCTGATCAGTCTTTCGACATGGCCACCAGTAGCAAAACTTAGTTTAACTTTGGACCCAGTGGGAAATGCATAAAAAGATCTTCTCCTCTGAAACTGCTTGAAAAATTTCAGTAGAATTTTGATGTGATAGTCCTAATGTGACCCCTTCAAAGTTTTATGTCAAATAGCTGCCAGCAGGGAAAGTAGATTAACATAGGCCCCTTAAGTTTGGAAACTGCATTCAAAAATCTTCTCTGAAACTGCTTGAACAATTTTAATTAAATTTTTTAAAAAGTTTCTGATTTTTATGTACATACACCACCAAAGATGGACCATCAATTGGGAATTATAGTGCTGCATGACCCAGGTGAGCGATACAGGCTCTTGAGAGCCTCTTGTTTTCATTCTTGTTTGTGACGTAATGGGTAAATACATAGCGTGCATTTTAGGCTACCAAAGGTTTATCAATGGAAAATGTACAGTTTTTGTTAATATCAAAATAATCCGAATTTAGATTATTGTTTTACATCGGGCTGGTACTTAACGTGCCTCTTTAACCCTACGTGAACACTCGGGGTAAAATAATACATTAATGACTGGATGTTATAACACAGTGTTAAGCGGAAGTCTATGTGAATAATTTTTTATTCAACAGATATTGAATAAGTCCTCAAATCACTTAAAAAGATAAGCAACTTTAAAAATGAATAGTGTATACCACATATTTGATGACCACAATAGAAAACACTAAAGCCGCTCTTACACTATACCGCATAGCACAAACGTATGTACGGTGGTAAATATTTTTGAACGTTCACGAATTACAGTGAAAACGCTCAAAAACCGGAGGTATACAGTAAGTACACCGTACATGCACAGAGTCGGTACCGAATAAACCGAACTCGCACCGAACAAACACCGGAACCCTAAAGGATGAGCACCGAATAAAACGTATTTATAACGGTAACATACCGGACGAGTACCGAATAAAACGAATTTGCTAACGAAAACGTACCGTACGAGCACCGAGTAAAAACGAATCTTATCGTTGTCTATGTTTGTCGTTTGTCTTTTAATTTTTTTTTCTTGTGCAGTTCCTTAGTAGATTGTGGCATGTGATTGTAAGTTTGGCCAGTGTAAGTGTTAAACCTGTACCTTATTTTATACAGATCATTACGACGTGCTTGACCAATTCAATTCATTTTCCCAAAAGTAACCGAATAGAAAAGCAAGAGAATGACCTCAGAAAAAAATTGTCGGGTCACAGATAACCTTCTTCACTAACGACCCAGGGCGAAAATTCCAGTAAAGATACTCAGGGCCAAGAGCGGATTAAAGTTATACAGTCTTTAGAGTAGTGGATGTTCTTAGACGGCGAGAAAATGGACAATTGTTTTTTTAATTTTGATGTTTTTGGTATAATTTAGAAAATGTTACAATAGAAATACAAATAAACAAACACTGCATAAGTCTTGCAATTACTAAATTAACTGAGAAGCAACTTTAAAAAGGTAGTGTATAGCACCTTCTATTGGATGATCACATAATAAGCAGTCATTGTAAATTCGTTTTAAGCAAAATAAAATGTTAAAGTTGACCACATTTTATAAGGTAAAAAGGACAAAATATAGAAAGTAAAAAATAATAAAAGACTGGCTAAAAATAAAAGAAAGGAACAGAAAGTATAGCTCAAATTATCGGCCTAATGGCCTCCAACTAGGACGCAAGCAGATAAATTCTGTTATTCTTCAGTGGTTCAAGTTTCTCTCCTTGTGGCAGGACAATATACGAATTTTGGTTTTCCGCCCGGTTGCCCCATAATTGAAGCCATAAGGTCCAAAATACGTGCATTTCCTTCGTTCATAGATGTTTTTTTAAAATATTTTATAGTTTGTGCTTATTATCTTTTAATTATGGTCCTTTTTTTACGATTCTTATTGTTTTACTACATGCATATTTTGGCCCGTTGCACAACATATATTTTCTATAAATTTATTTTATTCGGAACTCATCAGGCTGGTTTCCGCTGTAAGTCCGGAATTCGAACGGTTCATTCGTTATCTCTTCGGTAAAAATCCGTTTCACCAATTTAATCTACCGTACATGAACGGATGCAAGACGGACATGCACCGAATGAATAACGTATATACAACGCATGACAACCTACTGTACATTCACCGGAAATTTTGTGCGGTATATGTCCGTTTCAAGTTTTGAACATGTTCAAAATTTTTCACCGTACAAAACGGACATCACCGTACTTGTACCGTATTCACCGGATAAAGAACGGGCGATAATCGTATATGAACAGAGACGAACGGATATAATTTATTTTTATACGTTCGGCGTTCGTTCGTCTAGTGTAAGACGCGCTTACCGTACATTCACTGGACATTTTGTGCGGTACATGTCGGTTCCACGTTTTGAACATGTTCAAAATTTTTCACCCTACAAACCGGACATGGCCGTATGTGTACCATATTCACCGAATAAAGAACGGACGACAAACGTAAATGAAGGGAGACGAACGGATAATTTTTTATATACATTCGGCGTCCGTTTACGAAAAAGCATGTATTACAGATTAATGCACTTGTTTCATTCAAATTTGACCGAGATTTGCATTCGTTCTAGTGATTTAACATTGATTTGCACATCTTGAGATTGTCTATTTCAAGTACTTTCAATCTAATTGAAAATTATATACAAATCAGGAAAAAAAAAGATTTTTTTTGAATTATGATGTGATTTGTGGAGTATGATCTTAGTGTCACAAGTTCTCTTAATTAGAATTAGAATTTGGCTTCCTATTTCGATATTTTTGGCAATGAGTACTTTTGACTACTTTTGGCTTATGGCTTTCCATATTATCGGTTTTAATGCTGCTGATGAGCGGTTACTTCTTGAAACACGTGTACATCATAACGAAATTAACCGTTTTCATGCAAATTTGGTATTGATTGTATTAAGAAATATTCATAGAATCCTTTGGGTGTTAAAAATTATTGAAGTTGGAGTTAACATATGTGTTATGGTCTCATGTTCATTTACTCCATATTCTTTCGTAAAATATTTAATGATTATTAATGGATATTGGTAATATTTCTAAAACCAATTCTGTAAATATTTTGGATATTGTTTTCTTAACCTCTACGTAACAAGCGATCTCATGGACGTAGAATTAACCGTAATAAACGTAGATTACGTACTGTTTCAGATCTAATTAACATTTCTAAAAACAATGGCCGACATCAACTTTTAAGTATATTATGTTCCATACCTGCCACCAAATTAAACAATATCCTTCATGAATGTGAAACTATTTCGGACCTTAGTCCTAAATACGAAACTATAAAGATAATAATTACGTTCTGCCTTTTTAAGCGTTTCACTAGAATCGACCGTTCTGACCAACATCAAAAACATTTTCTTAAGATAAAATACATCGACAAAGGAATATATTTTATAAATATTACTGGCATTCTAAATGATTATTCAGTTAAAGAAAAATTCCTGCCTATTTCGAAAATACAGAACTTCCCATCATTTGTTACGTATACAAGGAACTCAGCCGGCATTACGTCTTCAATTACAGTAGTGTTTAACATCAACAATTCTATGCCTGATTCATGAAATTGCAACAATTCAAATTAATCTATACTCCTAGCTCCCATGTCATCACAGGAGATCTCAACATCTTGCAGTTTATTAATTTCTTAACGAAAGGTCCAAAATATGGGCCACCTTCTAAAATTAATTGGAAAGATTGTCGTTATATCATACACGACTCTCTTAAGACTTATTGTAAATTTTGGTTAAAAGTGAACACGTTGACAAAAAATCTTTGGACTCTTTCTTTAATTCTATCATGAAAAGTGTCGTTATCCGAATTCAACAGCTTGAACAACATTTCCGTCATGACAACAAAAAATAAACCCGCCATTTTTCGCATCCAAAAGAAACTTAAAGAATTTGGCAAGGAATTTGTTTTTATTCCAGCTGATAAGGCTGCTTATAATATCATTGTAGTCTGTCGCAAACATTATATAGAAGTACTCAAAAAAGAAATAACCAGTACACATACTTTCCAATTTATCCAATTAACGGAAAATGAAATCAAAAACATACGTTTAACAGCTTAACCCTGCCGCAGCAGGTTTGCGCCTATCCTAAGTCAGGAAATTTATTAAGCTTTTGTGTGTCCTGTCTGTTTTCTAGTTAGTTTACTTTATGTCTATAGGAGTCTAGGCTGGTGTTTATATCGCTGAACTTGATTACTCTTTATTTAGGGGCCTACCCCGACCTACCGTTGGGTGTGGATTTCCTCATCGGTCATTAAAGATCTTTTGGTCGCTTTGAGTTGTTATAACTCCCCTTTGGGTTGTTGTCTCTTTGACACATTCCCCGATTCCCTTCTCTTTTTTCTATTATCTAACAGCTACATCTTAACAGGCCAAATCTGATAGTAAAACAGCTCCAACAATCTACAGGATTCCTAAACTCCGCAAAACGCCACCTACATCTAGATTTATTTTGTCATCTAGTCACTGTTGTACTACTAAAGTTTTCATTATACTCACTAATACGTTGAATGCTATTAAAAACCTGGTTATAAATTTCTGTAACAAAGTATATGAAAACAGTGGTATCAATCATTTTGGTATGTAAAAACGCATTGGAAGTTCTCGATTAATCGAATGTTTATACAATGTAATGCCCCTTTTGAATCCCTCGAAAGTTTTGATTTTTCTATCCTCTATACTACCTTACCACATAATCTAATAAAGGAAAATTCAGACGTCTTGTTAAATGGGCATTCAAAAAATCCGATTGTGAATATATATGTTCTAATTCCTTTAGAACACATTTTAGTAATACAAAACAAAAGAACTCAATTAATTGGACTTGTTTTGATATGATTCAGCACTTGAATTTTTACTTGACAGTATATTCATTCGTTTCGGTAACTCTTTCGCCAGGTCATAGGAAGTCCTATGGGTACCAATTGTGCGCCACTTATAGCGGACCTCTTTTTTGTACTGCATCAGCAAAACCCATCTAAGCAGGATTTAACTGAAAAGTTTAAAACAACTTTCCGATATTTGACTGATATTTTAACTTTAAATAATTGCGACTTCAATACGTATTATAAGGACATCTACCCTAAAGAACTTACTTTGAATAAAGCCAATTCTAATAATCATCATTGTCCGTTCCTAGACATCAATTTTGATATTACAAATGGTAAATTAGATACTAAAATTTATGATAAAATGGACGATTTTTCTTTTCCCATAGTTAGTTATCCATTTCTGGATGGCGATATCCCATTAGTGCCATCAGATGGCGTTTGCATACATGTATCTCAACTTGTTCGATTTGCTCGAGTAATAACGTTTGCGATTTCAATGAACGGAATCTTTTCATAACTGAAAAACTATTACATCAGGGTTTTCGTTATCAGAAACTAGTTAAAACCGTTACTAAATTTTATCATCGATATACATTTGTAAAGACTTAGTTCATAAATACAATGCAACCTGTAAACATCTAATCAAGGCTGGTATTTCACATCCCTTATTTTGCGGTAATGTTTTACATAAGAGTAAAAAATACTTAAACTCGCCTAACAAACTTATAAAACCTTTAAATCGTCTAATTTATAAGGGTTATAATTACGGTATTGTCGTCAAGTTATTACGTATGACCTTCTTTTGTACTAACATTGATTTTTTGATAGGGTCTGCATCTTAACTAAACACATTCTAAATTTCTAAAATTAGTCTTGCATGGACACGAGTTATGTATTCTAACATATGCATGAAATCATTATGCTAAACTCCTCAAGGGAAGGTATCTTGGTTGAAGCTGTATACTGAGGGTACATAACTTTATTTGTCAGTTGGTAATAGGTCTGAAGCTGGCATGTCAGTTAACTGCTAGAAGTCTTTTGTGATTTCATGTTTATGTCCGTATTTTTAGTTTTCTTCAGTTTCATTTTTCACAATTGACTCAGTCCTGTGTCTAACTGAATTTTACTGTTGTTACGATTGTTTTTTGATTTATCACATTGGCTATAGGGGGAGGTTTAGGACCAATATAGTTTAACCCCGTCACAGTGTAATCTGTCTGTAATATCTGTGCATTCGAAGAACAGCCAAATCCCTCGGTGGGCGGGCAATCTCGATATTCATTTCTCTAATTCTAACCCCGTTGGGTTCCTACGATAGACCGTTATATATAATAAATATATAATATAATAAAATAAACAGAAACCATGAATAATTACAATGGTGACTCACTGTGTATGAATATTAAAGTCAATGGGAAGGGAACAACAATTATTAATCTTTATGCCCCTATTCAAGATTCACTAAGGTAAATGAAGCTATAGTAAATTTCGACTATAAAAAGTTTTGAATACTGAAAATTTTGAATAGGTACATATCTTTTATTATTGCAAAGTTAATATCCCAAAATTGAAAGACAACTTTTGGATCAAAAAAACACATACTTAGTAATCTTATTGATTCTTTTAGGGAACTAAATCAAAATCGAAGCACTTAACATATCGGCTCGGCCTTGGTGTCAATTTAATTTCACAATTTTTTTATCATTATGTATGATGTTATGATTTTAGAAATCTATGGACCTGATTACTCCTCAGTATTGTTGCATGTTCAGCTTCAAGAATTTAAAATGGAACCTGGACAATTTCTGAAAGAAAACTGGCGACTTACTGGTTTCGTCAATACTGTTGTTTATAAAAAAGCATCCAGTTGTATGGCAGAGCAATCAAATAAACAATGAAAGAATATGATGTGATTGCACATGAGACATTATGAGTAATACTAGTTTCAAAAATAGGAATGAGTGCCCTAAATACCCCGGGACTTTATTGGAGTACTCACAGATATCAGTATATATTTTGAATTTGATCAGTGTGAAAACCAAGGCTCACAAGGAGAGCAGGCCAGTGACAAATTTAACTTGATTTGTTTTTCGATTGGGGGCAGTGCTTGTATAAGTTCCACGGACCTGGCATAATTGATCCTTTAAGGGTGTGGCTTTAGGTTCATAACAAAAAATAATATTCAATTATATTTTAACTGAATGAAATGTATTATATCCAGCCCAGTAATTATATATTTGTCTGATAATGAAAGTGCGAGAGAGACACTTCCCTCTCCCTTTCAATGCTCAGAAACTACAGTAGTATTTATTCTATTATTAGTGGATATAATACTTACTAAAATACGATCGAAAAGGATCTTGTGCGAGGAACCATGTCAAAAAGGGGGAACGCATTACTTAACTCCATACTAAAGATGCATACAAATATATATGAATGCATCTAACATGCATTTAATCAAAACACTGGTGATTTCTTTTCAATTACACTTCAAAAATCCAATTGATTGACAGAGTACATTGTAACATGTCACGCACATTGAAATCAATATACACACATGTATAAACAATATAAAAAAATCACCTCAGTTTATTTTTATTAAGCAAGTATGTATTTAACTCGACACATATCACAAAGTAATACCATTGCAATGACTAGAATAATTATGACAAGATAAGGGTACTTTGATATCGAAAATGTGAGCAAGGGCGCAATTACTTTAATAGTAAGCCGCTCCTCAAACCAAAAGAAGAAGAAGAAGTTTGATATATGATACCGTATAGCGGGTTATTTTTGCGGGTCTATATTTTCGCGGATTTGAGTGAAAAAAGTATGCCAAAAATTTAAGCTTTTTAAATTTTCGCGGATTGTCAAATATGCTATATATATCATAATAATACTTAAAATATTCGCGGAATTTAATTTCGCGATTTAAGTCCATCCTCGAAAATACGCGAAAATAAAAACCCCGCGAAAATTTCCGGCTATACGGTATACTAAGGTATACAGAAGAAAAAGATAATCCAGGCATTCTTCTCATCGATTTTGTAAAGGCTTTTGATTCAATATCCTGGAAATCATGAACTAGTCTTACCCATTGCCATAGCATTCAAACTTTTGACATCTCTACACTTTATACAACCCTGCCACACAATAAACTGAAAACAGTAATTGCAGATTTAATACATCAATGTTTCTGCACAAAAAAAATGGTGAACGCAGATACACCTATTTAGTTATAGGGAAAGACAAGATATATTTTGTTAAGAACCACACTGATTCAAACAAAAAGTTCACTGAGACTTACGTGATCAAAACGTTAGAATTTTTTATCGACAATATTTTTGTCGAATTCGGAGGTCGTATTTTCCAACAGACAATAGGGATTCCTATGGGAACAAACTGTGCGCCGCTTTTCGCTGACCTTTTCCTTTACTCGTACGAGGCCAAGTTTTTACAAGGGCTTTTTCAAAGAAAACAAAAACATTTAGCCCAGTCCTTTAATTTCAGCTTCCGCTTTCTCTTAATAATCCTATATTAAAGGAGTATTTACATCAGATCTATCCAAATGAGCTTGAGATTAAAGAAACAACTGAAACACCTACTTCAGCTTCATACACAGATCTTTTATTGTATATTGATGAAGATGGACGTTTGAAATCTAAGCTATATGACAAGCGTGATGATTTTAATTTCCCAATTGTGAACTTATCCTTTCAAAGCAGCAATATACCTACCTCTCAAGCCTATGGAGTGTACATTTCACAGTTGATTCGTTTCTGTTGAGCGTGCAGTTTGTACAGTGATTTTTTTAACAGAGCAAAAACACTGTCCCAAAAGCTGCTTAGTCAGGGATTTGTTCAACCTATGTTAATTTAATCCCTCAAGATATTCTATGGACGTCACCATAGCATCATTGAAAGATATGACCTGTCAGTATCCCAAATGAAAGTGGACATTTTCAGCTAGATTCACGTCTTCCCGGATTTGACTACCGACTTTGACATTTTCCCGGATTGAATCACTCACAATATGACGGGTGCTGTTTACAGAGTAGGACATGCTTACCCTTCCGGAGCACCTGATGTCACTCTCAGTTTCACTGGACTTAACACTATGAGTGCCTTTGTTTTGAATGTGCTTTGTATTGGTCTAACGTCATTGTTTTTTGTGTCTAACGTCATTTTTTTCTGCGTTCTCGTTTTGGCCGTGACTTTGGACTTCGATTTTTGTAAATTTCACTCCCTTGTTCTTTCGGTATTCTACCGTCGTTGTTTCGATATTTTTTGTTATCTTAATTAAACATTTGATAATAAACAGCTGCACCAAGTCGCATGATACGCCCGTCGTCATCCTTCAAAATTTTAAAGTGATTTAGGTAAGGGGTTCTCAATTCAGAAGCACCTATACATGTGTAACTGCCTAATTAAGCTTGATATCTCTTTAAGAAATTAATCTGCAAAGTTAAAAGTGAGCTGATCAAAGTACTTATCAGTTAGAGCGCGACATGTAATAAATTGCATTAAAATTGACAACAAAGTCCCATAACTCTTGCAAGAAAAATCGAAATTTCACCAAAAAGTATACAGACTGTAAGGTCATCACATCAAATACCTCTTCAAAGTTTGAAGTGAATTGGCCAAAGGGTTGTCAAGTTAGAGCGCGACATGTAAAAAAATTGCCTTAAAATTGACGAATAAAGTCCCATAACTCTTGCAAGAAAAATCGAAATTTCACGAAAAAGTATACAGATCGTGAGGCTATCATACCTAATGCCTCTAATAAGTTTGAAGTGAATTGGCCAAAGGGTTGTCAAGTTAGAGCACGACATGTAAAAAATCGCTTAAAATTGACGAATCAAGTCCCATAACTCTTGAAAGAAAAATTGAAATTTCATGAAAAAGTATACAGATCACGAGGCCATCCTACCCAATACCTCTACAAAGTTTAAAGTGAATTAATTGGCCACAGGGTTGCCAAGTTAGAGCGCGACATGTAAAAAAATCGCTTAAAATTGACGAATAAAGTCCCATAACTCTTGCAAGAAAAATCCAAAATTTCACGAAAAAGTATACAGATCGTGAGGTCATCATACCCAATGCCTCTACAAAGTTTGAAGTGAATTGGCCAAAGGGTTGTCAAGTTAGAGCACGACATGTAAAAAATTGCCTTAAAATTGACGAATAAAGTCCCATAACTCTTGGAAGAAAAATTGAAATTTCACCAAAAAGTATACAGATCGTGAGGCCATCATACCTAATACCTCTACAAAGTTTGAAGTGAATTGGCCAAAGGGTTGTCAAGTTAGGGCGCGACATATGAAACGGACGGAAAGACGGACGGACAGACGGACGGACGGACAATCGGACATTGGTATACCATAATACGTCCGTCATTAGACGGGCGTATAAAAACCTTTTACATTGATATCAAATTTGCAACAATTGAAAACTCCTTTCTTTTATCCATTTTGTACTGAGTAAATATAGACAAGGATTTCTTTGTCATTCTACATTTTTCTTTTATATTTTAAAATCTTGGGAATTTTGGTCCGCAGAAAAATAAATGATTTTAAAAGAATAACCTTATCCGAAACTACCATTAACTTATTTTCTGCATATGCACATTTGGACAACTTATGTCTCATCAGTGCAGATCAAACCATTAATCGAAAAGCCTGTAAAGGCTGATAGAGAACAAATAACCAATAGGATCTAAAGAGAAAATGTGAGCAAGGGCGCAATTACTTTAATAGCAAGCCGCTCCTCAAACCAAAAGAAGAAGAAGAAGTTTGATATATGATATACTAAGGTATACAGAAGAAAAAGATAATCCAGGCATTCTTCTCATCGATTTTGTAAAGCACCGAAGTACTGAGTACTGGGTTTGTGTCGCTCTAAATACCAGAAAATTATTATCTAAAAAATATCCGCGAGGACTAACATTCCACCAGCAGAGGTATCGGCCCAGTGGTAATAAATAACAAAAAAACCGTTACCGTTAATTTATTTTCTGCATATGCTATTTTCCCCATTCCATATATACCTTTGCATATGGATTGGGGAAATAGATTCAGTCAATTACAATATGTGCAAAGTGGGGACTCGAATGGGGTTCTTTCACATGTTTACTTTATAGTAACGATTTAGATTTAGAATAGAAAAAAATTAAAAAAAACACAAGTGGTAACATAGTATCATTAATATGACTTGATAGTTGATTTATCATTCAATTTCTAAACATTATCGTGTTGTTTGATGCCGGCTATTGGAGGATTTTGAAGATATTCAGCACCAGATGACGATATCTTCATGACTGAACCATTAGTACCATCCGTAATCAGCTGCCAAAATGAATTTGCCACAAAGTCAGGTCTGTTTAAAACAGAAACAAAAAAGGGATTTTAATTTATTATAATATCGAAAGTGAATATCACTGTAAAACAATCATTTGATTGATCATCAAGCAATGAAAAGAAAAAAAAACTACATATACTCCAAGAATGAAATCAACAAATCAACGTTGTTAACATTTCTGATGACTGCTGCATTTTCAAGGCAGATTTATTCTTATTTCCACTGAAAGCGTTAACAGAAATCAGCTGCCAGAAACCCCAACAGACGACAAAATTTCACCTTTCGGCTGAATTCGCTGGTAAATTTGTGAGACAAGGACAAAGGAAATGCGTTGAAGTCAACATTGTGGGTTGAATTTTTTTATATCTAGGTTTTTGTTGAAGAAACAAAATACAAACGATGTTGAACAAGGAGTTTTATTCGGCATGGTTGAAATGTTGACTGATTTTACTCTTTGAAATGTTTGAAAGCTGTAAGAATTTGTTGTGTCTGTGCTATCCTTGTCACTACTTCTGTACGTGCAATGTGTTATGATTTGTTTTTTATTGAATATTACTTACGGCTAATTTTAAATCTATGAAGATTTATTTCGAGTGTAAATACCATCGGAATGATATTCCTGAGCAAATAAATTTTCGTATGACCTTAAGAACCTGCAATGAATATATATTACACTCAAGGTTTGCATCTTTTTTATTCGGAAAAGTCCTGTGTAACCAAAGACTGTGATCACTTAAGTTTTAAAACAGGGGAGTCTGGAGTTGTTACATCCCTTAAGTCACTAAATATTCTTAGATGCATCCTTTCAAGGGAAGTTCGGCTTGGCACCGCCACAAGGACGATAAAATAAGCAGTTAATAATATTCATGCAAATCACAATTACGTATTAAAACTATTGATCAAAAGTTTTTGTTTTTGCAATAATATTATAAAATTAAATGCGAAATATTCCGACACTTAACATTTACAAAAGATGCGCTAAAAATCAGCAAGAAACTACCAAAGTATGCCCCGAATAGCCACTATTTAGATCTCAACAACAAAGAAAACCAGGATCCTAATAATCTTTTGATCATAATGAAATGTAATTTTTGCCAAAAACCCTACCCCCTTAAAAAATTATATCCAATACTCTGTGGTTTGTCATTTGAAAGTTTTTACCATTAAACTGAAAATGCAACATTGAAGTGAGATTTTTTCTTGTCCGTGCCGTATGTTATTATCAGTCTGATGAGGCAAGAGGGCAAAACTTGTGTCTTATCCCGTTGTTTAATATGCATTGAACCAGAAAATAAGTTTAAATCAGTCTGATGAGACATAAATTGTCGAATACGCATACTCAGAAACTAAATAAACAGTAACTTCGGTACTTTGTTATCTAATCGTCAAGTTCTACGGTACCGGTCCGAAATACGTTCATATATTTCGATATTGTATATATAACAACATACAATATGTACTTTGCTCCATATGGTTTCATTGTCTATTTGTAACAGAAAATACTCGTAAAATTAAGAATGGACATTGTGGGAGAAATGGAAATTCATGATAATTTGAGTTCCCAATTTCGTCAACATATAGGTTTTTTTTTTAAATTTCTTTAACTCTTATGCTGTTCTCGTCAATTTCATTTTACTGAGGGACAACTTGTTCTCCATCAAGTACATAAATTGATTTCGCGATTTTATTAAATATTGAAAAGGTCATGAATCTATCTTCAAATAGAAAAATATAAACGAAATAATAAAAACTGTTTCGAGTCTTAATTTATAAAACAGGTATTAAAGCAACGCATAGATTGTTCATACATCTTGAATCACTTATGAAAGCTTCGTCTTTCCTTATTACTATATAATGAAAATTTCAGTGACGTCACAGTATTGATTGAAGAGGCCAACGATGGGGTATATAAAAAAACATGAAAATGCCAGACTTCAGAATAAGATATATAAAATCTATTATTCACTAGTCGTTAATTATCAAAGTTATATCTATCTTGGGTTAAACACAAAAAGTATCGCCAAAGCTCGGACTTTAGAAGTTTAAACCTTTCGATAGTAGAGCTATCAAAACAAATGACTTTGAAGGATGATTACTATATATCTCAGGAATAAACTGATTATGAATTTCCAAATATTCAAACAATTAATACACATGCTGTATTACCCACTTGTGGTTTACTGTGTACAGTTTTCATTTGTATTTGTATTGTCTATATATTCCTGTGCTAAGAAACTTTTACTTACTCGATTAATACAAACTGTTTTCTTACTTCATTAAAACCTACTGGATCTAAACACCTCTCTGATGCCTTTCTGAATAGTTCCGTATCAATTATTTCTGGACAGATACACATAAATGACACGTTTTCACATTTTTGGTTTTCCTATCAAGATATAAATCGAAGAAAAGAACAGAAATTAAAAAAATGGTTTAATTTTTTCTTTAATTTTATAAAGAAAAAAAATACCTTTAAACCTTTTACCCGGATAGGGAAAAGTAATGGTGGTTCAGGTGCAACAAGTATGTGGCAAAACATTTGTACACTCATTTCAATGTTTGGATACAAGGAATATGTCACGTGGTAATAGGTATAATAAAGTATCGATATTAGATTCATATATTTTTACATGATTCCCGTTCAGACAAGATGCATAACATGGTATTGGTCTCCTGTTTTACATGAACTATAATTAAAGACTTGCACATTATCTCCCCAACAATCTACACAAGACAACATGCTACACCAAACATTTCTTCTTACTCTATTATGTTCAGCATTGTTGCATATCATCTCGTTAACATTTCGATCAACCTTCAAGAAAATACGTCATCTATACTAGCTAAAAATGCATTTTACAAAATTGGGTTTGTTTTTTGGTAACGCCTTCTAGACGGTATTGTAGAGGGGATGGATTTTACTGTTTTATTTGGCAATCAAACCTTTACAACCATTAGAATACCGAGATATGAGATTATAAAAACAAAATATTACTTTTGTGTTAGTGTTGTTTGGCTTCAAAAGGGTTGATGATGATGATGATGATGACAGATGAATCATTTCCGTTATTGAGTATATAACGTATGTAAAATCAAAAGGGATAATTTATTGCTGGATATACCAACCATTAGGAGCTTCTTACTACTTTACTGACCCTGTCTGAATTTGTATATAAAGCGTCCGCGATAAAGTTTACTTCTGATTCGTTAAACAGTTTCATCTATTGATTAAGAAAAAAATGTAAATACAGCTATGCCAAACTAAAAATAGTGTTTTCAAACCGATGCATTTTTCTTTTCTAGCAATCGAAAAATCAAATCAGATGTAAATTTTTCCGAAATGACCATACAGCTCATTAAAATTAATTGCAGTTGGAGTTAACATATGGGTTATGGTCTCATGTTCATTTACTCCATATCCTTTTGTGGAATATATAATAAAATAAATAAGAATGATGTGATGACAAGCCTATCGAGGCTCTAGAAATATATTTTGGAAACAACAAAGAAGAATATGAAAAGCTGAATTCGGATTCCAAACTTTATAAAATGAACAAGTTACTTACATCTAGGAAAAGAGAAATCTCACATTGATTGGGAAAATTTTTTATCATGAAAACTTTCATTTACCATTTTTTTAAAACTTTTTTGGCATACCCTTTTATAGTACCTGACTACTATTATTAAGAAATTGAAACCAAAAGCTATAAGTTCATATGGGATAACAGACCCGGTTAAGTGAAAAGAAACTTTTTAATAAACCAATACGGGAAAGGGTTACTACAAATGATAGATGTTAAAAGCTACATTTGTTTTTACATCACTGAGGGTAATGTGGGTAGGTAGATAAAGTAAGTGAGAACCGAACCATCAGTCAAAAGAACGAACAATCCATGGACTAAGAAACAAGGACACCACATGAGAACGGGACAAAAAAGAAAAATGAAGACACAAATACAACACGGACCCAATAAAAACCATGGTTGAGATCAGGTGTACTGGTAGAGTAAGCATCTCCTGCTTCTTATAAGTAAGTAAAGGGCTTCAAAATTGGAAAGTTATTCCTCTCAAACTCTCATGTAAATGGACATGACTGGTTAATCTTCTTTTTGTAATGACGACGTACAAAAACATATAATATTTAGATAAAATACCACTATTCTATAAATAAGTAGTACACTGCTAGAACATAGTTGCCTTTCACATTCACTGAGGTTTGAAAAAAAAATTATATGGGGGATAACATTAATGTATTATTTCTTCAAAACAATACTATTGTTTTTGAAAATTGGATTAAATCCGGTTTAATACATATTAATTATATAATAAAAGAAATTGAAGACATAATAGATAACTTAATTAACGAAAAACTGAAATAAAAAATTAAATTGGATCGCAGAATTCAACGTCTTAATACAATCGATTCCAAAGAAAGGGATCGATATTTTAAAATCAGAAAGTTCAATTAAAAGTTCCGTTGATATATTAAAGGATAAAATAATTACCTTCAAAATTATTTAATAGATTGTTTTATAATACACTTATCAGTAACACAGTAATTTCGGTATTTAGTTATTTATCAACGAAAATGAAGAAAAATCAATTGGTATAAACAAATGGACTAGATTATTTTAAAATGAGAGATAAACCAATAATACATTTTCATTTTTGATTTTTCAGAAGAAAAAAATTAAAAATATATACAATGTAGATGGAAATTAGTTAAGTTATTGTTCCAACGGTGAAAAAAACTTTTATTACAGTGGAAAAAAGGATAATATTGCAATTTTGTAAAACAGAAGATTACGAACATTATTTCTTTTCTTTTTCTTTTTTTTTTTTTTTTGACTTCTTTTAAATTATGGTTGTTCACATGATTTGTCCCGAAACCGACATTATTCAGAAACTTGCAATATCAAAGTTTAACAAAATTTTGTTAAAAACTAAGGAGTATCTTCTTATGGCAAAGCTCTATCCTTAGCTGATATTGGCTTTACTATTAAGATCCTATTGGTAAGTTGTTCTCTGTCAGCTTTTACATATATTACGGTATAGAGATTTCCAAATCTTTCGATTTGATCTGCACTGAAGATACATAAGTTGTCGAAATGCGCACATGCAGAAACTGAATTAACGGTAATTTCGTTATTTTATATTTAGGCCGATGGCTGCTGTACTGGTGGACTATTAGTCCCTGAGGGTATTCACCAGTAGCCAGTCTTTCGCTGCTGGCCCGAAAACAGACTTTACTCAGAAACTTGCAATATCTAAATTAACAAAATTTTGTTCAAAACGAAGGAGTATCCCCGCTCGCATAGCTCTATCCTTAGCTGATTTTGGCTCTCCTATCTAGATCGTATTGTTAATATTTTTCTATCAGCTCTTACGCATATTTCGGTATATGAATGTCCAAATCTTTCGATGCCCCATTTCGATGAATTTACATCTTGTCAAATTCATCGAAATGGGGCCTTATCTGCAACAGTGAAATTCAAATGCAGTGTTGCGTGTCACTCAAATTGTAATGGTCAATTTCCTCAGTGGAAAGACTTTCTCGACAATATCACATCCTAAAACTCTAACTTAGTTGGCTTTGACTTCTGACGCATATAATGTATTGTTCAAGACCTGTATAAGCGTATTTACATGCTTATCCTGAGGATTAAATAAGATTTCCAAGTTTGTCGCTGTTTTAGACATTATATATGAATTTGTTCCACGGCTTGTATTTTCTTCATCAAGAAGATCCTTGGAACTTATTCCGCCTCTAAGCTGAGTTTGGGATTTATAGATTAGCAAAACAAAATTCAACTCATCATGCCCATCTTTTGGATGACACACAAAGACTTCTCGGTTTCTGTTTTGGTTTGTGTATTCTCACTAGTTATTTATTTCATTTCAAAGAGTATAGTAGAGCAGACGTTTAATATGGAACTTTGATTTTTCCCTTCCGACTGCTCAAGCGAGATGCATCAATCACGGGCCAAATGGGTAGGGACCGAAAATTTACTAGCCAATCTCCAGTCTTGTACACCCTCCCGAGGGAGTAATATTTCGGCAATGGTTTTTCCAATTTTTAGATTCGAGTTGCACTGACTAGGTGTAAATTCTTCTAAATGGGGCCTTATCTGCAACAGTGAAATTCGAATGTAGTGTTGCGTGTTACTCAAATGGTAATAGTCAAATTCCTCAGTGGAAAGATGTTCTCGATAATATCACATCCTAAAACTCTAACTCAGTCGGTCTTTGACTTCAAACGCATATATATATATATATATATATATATATATATATTAGTTTCAATTATCTCAACTAATTTGTTAATATTGTAGTTATTTTTATTAATGTGTATTTAAAAACTTATTTCTCCCCTTATTTAACAGGGTTCATCAAGAGATGCTTTGGCTCTTGATGTGAAATGCAATAAGAATGATGTTATAAAGGTAGTAGAACTTTGTGATCGACAACATGTTTCTGATTTTTTTCAACAAGCAAAAATGATTGCAGCAGGTTGAACTCTTTGCAAAATTTAGCTTCAGCTTATGTTTGAAATAGACAAAAATAGTCGGTTAAGCCATATGGCAAGATCCTCAATAACCAAAATGAAAAGCTACCTTGTGTATGGAGAGTAAATTTCGCTATTGATCTATATCTGCCAAGCAAGTACTTTATACAGTGAATCTTATGAATCAACAAAATAATACCTCACAAACAGCAAGATAGGGATATGTTCGGCCTTTTTTTTTGCTACTTTATTTGCTTTATATGCTTTTAATTTGTTTTAGGTAATAACTTAATGTAACTTTATGACGTTAAAATCTACATAAAAACAATAACTTTCTTCTCTTCATGTATATTGTTAAGAATGAAAGAATATGGAATAAATTAAAATAAGACAAAGTCTATACAAATAAATGATTAAACCAAGGAGGGAACAACGCTTTCATTGTTTTTCGTCATCTTGAGGTCACCACGAGGCCTTCAACAGTGAGCTATGCTCATACCTCATAGTAAGTTCAAGACGACCTCAGCACTGGTTTTATCGTAATTCGTTGCTTAATGTCGAACAACGCTGCATCCATGTATCCATGTGTCTGCAACGACCAAACGACAAAAAAGAAACGACATTTTTTATAGATCGTAAAGTAATAAAAAGGATAACAGGAAACATCTTCGATGGCTGAAAATTACAATTACATGCTACAATCTACTAGTGAACTACACAGGAAAAACCCAAATAAGACAAAAGACAAACTCAAGACAGCCGGACGTCGCAAAGGTAGAAGCAAAAGCTAGCAGTAGGCTAAACCGGTTTACTGATATCCAAAAGTGACTTTTTTAACTGTATATTTATTACTATATTATCAATAGTTCACACCACAATATAGCTTAAATATTGCTAAAGTTGGCGTTAAGCAATCAACCAATCTTTCGTTTCCGTATGGTAAAATAAAATACGAATACAACCCAATACAGGTAGAC
This sequence comes from Modiolus philippinarum, assembly GCA_002080025.1. Lineage (NCBI taxonomy): Eukaryota > Metazoa > Mollusca > Bivalvia > Mytilida > Modiolidae > Modiolus > Modiolus philippinarum. Next base: position 94,687 of record MJUU01052840.1, on the reverse strand, counting down.
TACCAACTCCATGACTACAATCTTGAAAGAAGAGAAAATGACCAAACGTATTTTGGAAGTTTTACCGAATTAGACTTTACATGTCTTTGATCTTGGATTTATGTACTAACTGACACATTTTTTATTCATACAATATTTGACAAAGTTTTCAGTCGTTTGAAAGTTAATGTCATAAACATACTTCATGGTCATGAAGAAAATTATATATATACTTGTGATGCAACGCCAATCGCAAAACCTTAATTTTCATTCTGGCCCAATATCAATCAAAGTGACGCGAGTTATAAATGAAAACCAATGCAATTATGACATGAAACAGTTTTAACGTGACTCATTGCATTAATAACAAGAGCTATCACCAATGGCAACCAGGTATACCCCCACTCATTGAACCCTGGATAAAATTTCATGTTTTCACTAAATTTCGTAATTAAGTCCAATTTTCGTCAAACAGGAAGTATGCATCTGACAGGACTAAAAATAAGACGTTCCTTATAATTAACCATATTTAGGCTGCATACCAATTTTGAAATCAATCCCTCTTGTAGAAGCTGAGAAAAATGCGACAAAAAATTATGTTTTCACTTAAGTTCGTAACAAAGTCCACATTCCGCCAAACAGGAAGTACACATCCGACAGGACTCAAAATAGGACGTTCCTTGCAACTAACCATATTGAGGCTGCATACCAATTTTGAAATCAATTCCTCTTGTAGAAGCTGGGAAAAATGCGACGTAAAATTCGTGTTTTCACTACATTTCGTTACAGTCAAATTTTGTCAAACAGGAAGAACACAGCCAACAGGACTCAAAATAGGACATTCATTACAAGTAACCATATAGAGGCTGTATACCAATTTTGAAATCATTCCCTCTTGTAAAAGCTGAGAAAAATGCGATAAAATTTTTCAGACGAAAGGACATGTTTTCACTACAATTTGTAACAAAGTCCACATTCTACATACAGGAAGTACATATCTGACAGGACTCAAAATAAGACGTTCCTTATAACTAACCAAATTAAGGCTGCATACCAATTTTGAAATCAATCCCTCTTGTAGAAGCTGAGAAAAATTCATGTTTTCACTACATTTCGTGACAAAGTCCAATTTTCTTCAAACAGGAAGTATGCATCCGACAGGCCTAAATAAGGATGTTCCTTACCACTAATCATATAGAGGCTGCATACGAATTTTGAAATCAATCCCTCTTGTAGAAGCTGAAAAAAAATGCGACGAAAAATTATGTTTTCACTACAGTTCGTAACAAAGTCCACATTCCGCCAAACAGGAAGTACACATCCGACAGGACTCAAAATAGGACGTTCCTTGCAACTAACCATATTGAGGCTGCATACCAATTTTGAAATCAATCCCTCTTGTAGAAGCTGGGAAAAATGCGACGTAACATTCATGTTTTCACTACATTTCGTTACAGTCAAATTTCGTCAAACAGATAGTACACACCAAACAGGACTCAAAATAGGACATTCTTTACAAGTAACCATATAGAGGCTGCATACCAATTTTGAAATCATTCCCTCTTGTAGAAGCTGAGAAAAATGCTACGAAAATTTTTCGGACGAACGGACATGTTTTCACTACAGTTTGTAACAAAGTCAACATTCTACCAACAGGAAGTATATATCTGACAGGACTCAAAATAAGAAGTTCCTTAAAACTAACCATATTAAGGCTGAATACCAATTTTGAAATCAATCCCTGTTGCAGAATCTGAGAAAGATTCATGTTTTCACATCCGACAAAACACAAAATAGGACGTTCCTTATAACTAACAAATATAAAGGCTGCATACTAATTTTAAAATCAATCCCTCTTGTAGAAGTTGAGAAAAATGTGACGAAAAATTTATGTTTTCACTACATTTTGTGACAAAGTCAACATTTTGTCAAACCGGACGTACACATCCGACGGGGCTCAAAATAAAACATTCCTTACAACTAACCATATAGATACTGCACACCAATTTTTTAATCAATCTTTCGTGTAGAAGCTGAGACAAATGCGACGAAAAATTCGTGTTTTCACTACATTTTGTAACAGTTACATTTCGTCAAACAGGAAGTACACATCCGACGAGACTCAAAATAGGACGTTCCTTACAACTTACCATATAGAGGCTGCATACCAATTTTGAATTCAATCCTTCTTGTAGAAGCTGTGAAAAATGCGACGAAAAATTCATGTTTTCACTACATTTCGTAACAGTCCTATTTCGTCAAACAGGAAGTGCACATCCGACAGAACACAAAATAGGACGTTCCTTATAACTAACAATATAAAGGCTGCATACTAATTTTGAAATCAATCGCTCTTGTAGAAGTTGAGAAAAATGTGACGAAAAATTCATGTTTTCACTACATTTTGTGACAAAGTCCACATTTTGTCAAAAAGGAAGTACACATCCGAGGGACTCAAAATAGGACGTTTCTTACATCTAACCATATATAGGCTGCACACCAATTTTGAAATCAATTCCTCGTGTAGAAGCTGAGAAAAATGCGACGAAAAATTCATGTTTTCACTACATTTCGTAACAGTTACATTTCGTCAAACAGGAGGTACACATCCGACAGGACTCAAAATAGGACGTTCCTTACAACCAACCATATAGAGGCTGCATACCAATTTTGAAATCAATCTCTCTTGTAGAAGCTGAAAAAGTGCGACAATTTTTTTTTTCCGGACGAACGGACGAACGGACGGACAAGGTGAATGCAGTATACCCCTCTCTCTATAGAGTGGGGGTATATTTTTTTACATTGACCACACCTGAGACACAAAGAAGATTGGGTTACATCGTCATGAAGTCAGACAAAAGACAAATGAAAAGCAAAAAAGGCAGTATATCATGACTTATAATGATTGGAATTTCTAGACTAACACAAGGATAGCCTTTATTGCTCACGTGGACAATGGCGGAAATAGTAGCATGAAATCGGATTAGCATAGCCCATAGGGTCCAATGTTAAACTATTCCTCAAGGGTAGCCAACTTTTATTAGCAGACAATCATTACACTAGTTTTAATCGTTACCAAGTTTGGTTCCAATTTGGACAATTCGTTTAAGTTATCAATCTTTTAATCTAATACCATTGGGTTATATTTGAAATTATGTTCCCAACAGTCGACTATCTTGTTCGAGGTACGGACCACCTGGATACCTTTTTCAGGATGAGGCACTTTATCTGTTAACGCACCTGGTCTCATTTTTAACGATGTCAAGTTTATTCCGCAAATTTGTTTAGGATAGAATAAAGTTATTCTTCGATTCACCTTACTTCATAAAGTGGCGGTACCTCAATCAGTCCATAATGATTATGTTCACTTGACTTTTGAGTTTCATGTTCTTAATGTTTTAATTATATTTTCTTTTGATTTCCTCATGTAAGTGGATAATTTTAGCTATTGGTGATTGTGTATTAACATGTTCGTTCAATGCAAAGACTTGAATAAAAACCATTTTGGATATTTTGATGTGCTAACACTTGAAATATAATTGCTTGCACTAAAAATAAGAATAAATGAGAACATGTTTCATTTTATCCGCATATATTACTTCTGTTTTAGCTGATTTTTATTTAAGTTAACCGGTAAATGCAAGGTGCTATTTCATTTAACGTGAATACACATCCACATCTTTTTTGTGCTTTGTATAATATAAACGTGACGTTTTTTATTCGTAAGAATAATTGTTTCTGCATGAGTAAAGAGCTGAATTATATTCTAGTCATAACGTAAAACACTTACGGCCCATGATCTCGTAAAAGCTAGTACACCACTTTTTGTAGCACAGTATGTTGGAAGAAAGTAAAATGGACTAATACCTGAAAAAAAATATTTTCATATAAGAAATAATTCCTGGGAGCATGAATATATACTGATTGTACCACGGGTTGGCCCTGTATGCTGAATCTTTTACGCTTAACAACAGCGAGGGGTGAAATATCGACATAAAGGGTCAACGCGTGGTAAAATCAGTATATATAGGTTAAAGCTCCCAGGAATTATTTCGATTCTAATAACACAAATACGGAAATTTGTTTGAATTGAAGCACTATTTTGTAAAGGCAAAATATCTCCGTTCCGTCAACTGAACATACTACGAGAACTGAAAAAAATTATATATAATTTGATGATATTTTTGAATCAAACATTTTTATGTGGACATGAAAGTTGATTAACAATGCAAAACTGAAAGTAGAAATATTTAAAGGCACCTTTATTTTTATTTCCAAATGCATTTTTACGTATGATGAATATTGGAACAGCCCTGAATATACATCGATTTTACCTTGGGTTTGGACACCAAGCGTTTTAGAGACATCATATTAGAATACAAATTTTTTAATAATTGCTGAAGATAAATGGAATATCTCGGGCTTTAATGCACTTTTGTCGGTAATTGACATAACCAAGATATTTGGTTATTATTTAATAGATTTTATCTGCACTGAAGAGACATATTAGTTGTCAAAAATGGCTAAATGCAGAAACCAAATATTCAGTAACTTCAGTATTTTGTTTTATAAAGTGTAAATTAAGATGATGGTTTTCAAAATGATTTGTAATGCATTTATTATATAAGCATCTATATATCAACATTTCAATTCCCGATTTAACAAAAAAAGCGTAGTAGACAACAATCTCATAACTTCCTGTTACATCAGTAGTACATCAAGTTTTGCAAGCTATGTTTCATCAATAAAACAGTAATATAACACAAAAGCCATAGTAACATATAATCAGGTACGAAATCAAAATGATATAATTGAAGTTTTACCAAAACATAATGGGATCAAATCAAAATGGTAAAAAAATGAAGAAATCTAAATAGTTTCACCACTCATAAAATCTAAATACAGTGTGTACCGAATCAAGTAACTTAATTTCGAAATTTTACAAATTCACATGAGGCTTTTTAAATAAGTTGGTTTGATCATAAACTGTATAGTGCTGAAAAATTTGCTCTGAATATGATAAAACAATAATTTGCCTTGGTATACTTTTGCTTAATTATAAAGTGGCTTAGCATATGTAATTTGGCAGATGAACAACTTGCACGCGCACTGTAAATAAACGTCCGTAAATAAATTCATGCCATCGGAATTTTTTATGTATAAAAATGAATTTTCTGAAATCAACTAATGAGACAATGCTATAACTATGAATGGAAATGGTGTAAATGCAAATGCAAATTAGACGAATCCTCTAAAAAATAATGGAACAACGCTGTTATTGTTGTTGTTCGGCCTTTTACAATGAGCTTGATAGACCTTTTGCATTTACTTTATAACCTTTCATTTTTTTACAAATTTTTGCAATATTTCAACAAAACAAGACACGAGTACGGTAGAAAATGAATCTTAAATCACAGATCGGACCGAAACTCCAATTTTTTCATTACGGGCTGGTATCTATTAAAGAACTTTTTAATGATCAAATGAGACAGAATAATCCCAAGCTTTGATTATTAAGGCTGTCACGAAGATAATTATGCCTAATGGGAAAATTATGTGTTCTTTTTGACATTCTCCAAAATGATTGCTATAACAGGATTGATTATTTAATATGTTTGACATTTTTGCTGAATTTCATTCGGTGTCAATTCGGTAGAATTAAGTGTTAAAGTATTTTGATATTGGTCAAATCTTATGACCAGAACTACTATAAAGCTTCTACGTCTGACTTCTGACTCTGAAAAAAAAGAAATATAAGAACTATTTTAGAAATGTGATTCAAGATTCATTTTACCTTGTACTGAGATGAACATTTCTTTTCACTGTCTACGTCCTTTCAATAACAATTGCCGTTGGGGACGTTGGGTTGCCACCAGAAACTATCGCAATGGAAGGGAAGGTTTTGCGCGCTAAAAACCGATTTCACCAACCCGTTCTTTTGAAATACCTCTACCAGGTCCGGATCATCGCAGTTAGAATTGTTCTAGTGGTTAAGCACCTGCTTTGTCTTTTTGATCATTGGATTTCGGCCCTTGACAGTTGTGTTCGGTAATCAATTTTGTTATTACCCTCATTCAAAAAAACTTATATTTGTACCTTACCTGCAACTGAACTCATATTTACAATGATTCCTCCTTTGCCTCCTGAATCTGTTCTCATGTGTTCTGCTGCTAGGTTTGTACCAGTGATCACTCCGATCTTTGTAATAAATATACATTAGATGTGTAAAGTGCAAGTATTTTGATCTGTACTACATGTCCGAAGACAAGTGTTTAGTAAAACTGACAGATTTGCATAGATATTAAAGAATAAGTAAATTGATTTGACATTAAAATAATATGCCGATGAGGCTTCGAATAATGGGGAAGTGCCAGCCTTTGAGCCTTTGATGATTATTTTCACCATTTTATGTCGAATTCGTTTATCCTATTTTTCTCAATTCAAAGCAGTGTTATTTTGTTTATACTGCATCGATAACAAACACAAAAGTAATATTTGTCAGTGAGAAAGATGATTAAAATTATACAATGGTATTGCGCATGAATCTTTTCTTTCTTGTGGACCATTATTAGCATGTATGTTGTTTTCGCATTCAGTCCCAAAAATGACATGTAAGATCGTTGGTCAAGTTTTACGCATACGCATTTTGCTGATTACATTTCAAACCGGTGAAATAGGTGGTCATAAAGCATTAAATTACGAAATCAATATGACATTAACTTGTTAAATAGTTTCTGAATACATTAAGAATGGTTAATAAAAGGATATGGAGCAAATGTAGATGAGGCACTTAAGCTTAAATAAAATATTTTAAACATTGCGCTATGGCTTTCTTATAGGCATTTTGTGTTTATATTTTTTCTTTTTTTAATCGAAATATATTACATTAAAAAACATATGATCGTACTTTTCTTACTTTGAAGAAGGAAGAAAGCTCGTTCAATTTAACAGCATGACTTATATATATAATACCGGAACCGGAATAACTGCTATTTTGTTTTTTATCAGATGGCCATTTTAACAACTTCAGTGTTTTTTGTGCGAAACGTATCAAAATGTTGGAAAGACTAGTGACCCACAAAATGTAGATCAAAGCTGAAAGAGAACAAAGTTTTGCACAAGGGAGAACCTCTTGAGTTTTAAATATTTTTTTTCTTTAAAATGTACGAATTTTATTTAAAGCGCAATGTTAATATGAAAAAGAAAGGAAATGGGGTAAATGTCAAGCAGACAACATCCCATATCCAGGTTAAAACGACCAAAAACAAAAAAACTAGGGGTCACCATATGGTCTTCAACACAGTGAGGAACCTCACACCATATAGTTAGCCCTAAATGGCCCGAAAAGGTAAAAAAGTGAATAAACCAATGGAAACAAACCACATCCAATTACCCAAATATCAAGAAACTAAAATTTTATTAGAAGACAAGGACAAACACACTTACCATATTAGTTAAAATGCATTGTTCATACTCATATTCATTCAGAATACCAGCGTTGTTTATCATTAGAGATATCCATCCACATGACTTTACGACATCAATAAATGCTTCTGGAGAAGACAAAATGCTGAACTATATTTATATGTATTACAAAATGTATATAGAGGACGGTGAAAGATTGAAATTTCTCAGTGAAATAAAAGTGATAATTAAATGTGAAATTATTTTCCACAATTTCACTCTAAGAAGTGACGTCACAATGGACGTCGTCAACGTTATGTAAAGTAAACGTCCCTGTGGATTAACATGGAAAACGTAGTTCATGATAAGAATCTTAAACTAAACCATTAATTATGAGGGAACCGATATATATAATAAAAACCATAACTTATCCTAGATTCTGATTATCGAAAATATTCAACTCATGATCGAAAAAACACTGTAATTCACTCATGCGCTGCGCGCATTCGTGAATTACTGCGTTGTTTGATCATTCGTTGAATATTTAGCGATAATCAGAATCTCGGATTAGTTATAGTATAATTAATCAATTTTCTAAATTACACTTAGGACCTTGGAGCATTTAAACAAATATAAATCAGATGAAAAGGTGATTTCGATACATATTAGATATTGCAAACAAAAGCCACAAGGAAGTTCAAAGTCGAACAACACTCCAAATCAAATCCAAAGTACTAAATGATAAAGACTTTTTGGTACAAGACTGATGTTTAGCAGTCTGTTGGGGATACTAAGATAATTTTCACGTAAATAAAATAAAGATCACAAGACCTACAGAGATTTAAACGTTCTTTTTAGATTTTGTTTTAATTTTTTTTTTTCATTTGGATTGTGAACGATTAATTGCTGAATTGATATGGGGTTTAACGTCACTTTCAACAGTATTTCAGCTATTCCATGGCGGTCAGTTTTAATGGTGGAGATAGTCGGAGTAACCGGACGGAACCACCGACCTTGAGCAGGTAACTGACATACCTTATTACTTACGATTGTAGATTAAGTGCACCCTTCTTGTAATGTACAAAGTGGGCGCGAACTCACACCACATTGATGGTGGACTACAGTGGTTATTTAGGTAGTATAACTGCCTTAACCACTCGGCAACCCAGGCCCCAGATTGTAAACGAAACAAGTGAATCAAACAACAATGCATTTAGCATTCAGGAAAGGAAACAAGAGGCTCCCAGGAGCCTGTATCGCTCACATGGCTATCATTTGCCACAATCCAGAACTTCAATTTCTCCAACTCTCTCGAACACCACTATATCTTGAACTGTATTTCAAGTCTAATCATGTTTTACTATATTTATTTGTTTTTTTTTTTTTTTTTGACAAAAAATGTTCTTGATAAGGACCACTTTCGACACCAGTTTTGAAGTCGAGACATCATTTTGTAAATGGCAGTCAACAAACAATTTTCAAAACTAGTTTTGAAGTCTATTTGGAAACAGAATTTTATTGAAATCGGACAATGTCGAATTTTCCCGCCTTTTTTGGCAGCTATTTTGAAAATGGCGGTCAACGAACAATTTTTAACATCTGTTTTGAAGTTGCGACATCAATACCTATTTGGAATCCAAATTTCATTGAAATCCGACAATGTTGCTTTTTGGCGGCCATTTTAAAAATGCTGGTCAACGAACAATTTTTAACATGGGTTTTGAAGTTGCGACATCTATACATATTTGGAAACCAAATTTCATTGAAACCAGACAATGTTTAATTTCCCCGCTTTTTTGGCTTCCATTTTGAAAATGGCAGTCAACATACAATTTTCAACACCAGTTTTGAAGTCGCAACATCAATATCTATTTGGAAACCAAATACAACAGTTTTCAAGTTGCAACATCAATAACTATTTGCAAATTTCATTGAAATCGGAGAATGTTGAATTTTCCCGCCTTTTTTGCCGGCCATTTTAAAAATGGCGGTCAATGCACAATTTTCAATGACAGTTTCGAAGTCGCCACAGCATGGCAAAGATTTCATCAATATACACTTAACCTTCGTCTTCTATAGTTTTGGAAATAAAAGACGAAAAAACGAAAATTCGTAAAATTCTGTGAAAAAGGGCAATAACTCCTACAAGAGTTTTTGGATTTAGTTCAAAATTTCAGGGTGGGTAGATCTTGATATGCTGAACATTTTTGCACTTTACACTTGACCTCTATCTGTTACACTTTTTGAAATGAAAAATAAAAAATGTAAAAATTTTGAAAATTTTAAGGAAAAAGGGCAATAACTCCAAGACGGGTTTTCAGATTTTCTTCAAAATTGCAGGGCTGGCAGATATTGCCATGCTCATCATTTTTAATCCGTCAGATGTTTTATATCTGCAACGGTTTTTTGACAGCAACTAACACTTGTGTTTTATTTTTAGAAACAGCGGCCATGTTGTTTGGTCTTCGGACTAATCGAACATAATTTTCAAACTGCATACCCTGGTGATGCTTTAGGCTAAATTTGGTAAAAATTGGCTTTGCGGTTTCGGAGAAGATTTTTGACATTGTTGAAGGACGGACGGACGACGGACACAAAGTGACGGAAAAAAGCTCACATGGCCTTTTATGCCAGGTGAGCTAAAAACATAAATGATGCAAAGAAACCGGTTTAACTCAACGCTGCATTTTGCTAGTGTCGATACCAAATAAAAAAAGGACCACAGGAAACATATATGAAAATTATAATCACATTCCATACTTTGCCAGGGAACTACACAGGAAAAATACAAATAAGACAAGACACACGTAAACAACGATAGGAACTCCGATGTAGCCGGACTTGGTACCGGTACTGGCAAAAGCAAGCGGTAGGGTTAAATCGGTTTATTGGTACCCAGCTATCCCGAGTTCCTATAGTTATTTATGTTTGTCTCTTGTATTACATTTGTGTTTTTCTAGTGCAGGTCGTATGTGGATTGTGACAAGTGATTGTAGTTTTTTCGGGCATTGTATGTGTTTACTTTTATATTAAGCTTGTAACATGTTACAACAAAGGACTTGAAAAGTATGAAAATATACTTATAATTTATGTATACTGATCAAAACAGGAACGTAGAATTTTGAAATTGTCATATGTATATGTAAAATTTCGGCAATTTTAGTACCTGAGAAGTAACGTACATGACATAGACGAGACTGATTGACAATGAATTTGAAAAAAAATACTAATATTATAATTAAAAATTTACTTAATAATTCGAAGTATTTATTTGAAATTCTTAAATCTCGTTCATTTTCTCAAATGAATTCTCTCAAAACATTTGATTTTTCCACACTGTATACCACGCTTCCTCGTGATAAAATAAAATCACGAATAAAAGGAATATATCATTCAGAAAGCATTTGTCAATTCAAAAAATATTTTCATAAGGTTATAAATCCAGTTAATTAAACTATATCTTAAAAAGGAAAAGTACGCTACAATGAAATGCTTTTTCTTATTGACAATATATTTGTGATATTTGGAGGTGCTATTCATCAACAGCAGGTTGGTATGCCAATGGGCACTAATTGTCCTCCTCTACTCGCAGATTTTTGTCATATACTTATGGCACTGAATTTCTTCAGGGACTCGTAAAAGATGATAAAATAAAACAAATTCTAGATCCTTAAGTCTCAATTATTGATACATTGATGACGTTCTTTCCATTAATAACACATCTTTTGCTAAATAGATCCCATTGATATATCCTCAAGAACTATAAATAAAGGAAACGACTGAAACTTGAAACCACTAGATCTAAATCTTTGTTGGACCTACATATTGAATTTGACGAAAATTGCCATCTCAGTACTAAAATTAACGACAAATGGATGATTTCATTTTTAAACATAAACACTAATAATCCAGATTCCCCTGCTTAAAGGGTGTATTTTTCACACTTGATTTGTTACGCGAGAGTCAACACAAATTATACAAACTTTCTCAGTAGAAATAGTTATCTGCGTGGCTGCCTAATCAATTGAGGCTTCAAAAACGACCTTTTAAAAGTTTTCCAATAGATATCAGTCCCTTGTGGGAAAATTGAAAGTTTCAGTCCGAACTCTGATTCAAGACTCTTTTTGTACTTCATAATGAGATGATCATTAATATTCTTTAAAATGTATACGACCAATAGCAATTGCTGTTGAGTTGCTACCGGAAACTACCCGCAATGGATGGGAGGTCTGGTGTAATAACAAAGGTTTAACCCATTATATTTTTTGAAATGCTTGCACCAAGTCGGAACCATTGTGGTTGACAGATTGTTGTCGGTATTTTTGTTTAATCGTGTGTATTCCTTTTTTATTTATTTTTTTTTTATGATGATGTTTATGGTGTTAATAATACAGATTTACTGTTGTGATATATGTGTTCCAAACTTTTTTTTGGTGTTGGTTGAGGGTAAGAGAAGTAGCATGTACCATAGATTTTAATTGGTTTTGTCTTGGGGGTAGACAATGACATTTACCAATCAACCATCCAACAGGTCTTTTACAACCTCATTTTTACTTAATTTCACCGTCTTACGACCTGTAAATTAAGTATTTCTGTTAATGCTACCGGACACTACTGTAATGGATGGGGAGGTATGGAGCCCCATAAAACTGGTTTTACCCACCATTTCTTTTGAAATGCCTGTACCAAGCCAGGACCATTGCGGTCGATAATTTTTCAGTCGATTTCCACCTGCTCTGTCTGTTTGCCTCACGGGCATTGCGTTTTGATAATTATGTTCGGTAATTGTGTTATTTTCAAAATGATATGCTATGTTAACCACCAATATAATGAGCAGTTTTTGCATGTTCTTGACTAAACTACAAGAAAAAAAGATAAACTGTTGGGTGCACGTTATATTAAAGCAGTTAACAAACCCATTTCATAATTTCTTGAAATCTTGAAATCATTTTTAACAAATGAAAGAGCTCACTGTAAATGAGCAAAAATAAGCTGTCGTAATACTTATATTCGCATTTCAAGGCAACTGGAAGTTGCAACAATTATCATGAATACTTGTTGTTCACCAAACAGCAATGTAAAATGCGTTTATTCTGTCCCACAAACATTTGTGATAGAGTTCTATGCAAACTGTCAATCTTAACATTTGTTGGACAGGACTGTCATGCCTGTATTTCACATTTGAAAAAAAAAAACATACAATATTCCCCATGATGTTCTAGACATTCTTATCAATTCAATAACCCATTGTTGTCATCTTCAGTTGATGCTAACGGCGGTTATACACAGGTTCGATTTCCACAGCACATCTTAAAGGTTAAAAACAATGGTCTTACGTGCAGAAATATGATGATTTTATGAAGAATGAATTAGTGGTTATCGTTTATGTAACATCATTATTTGTTAATGTCTGGATGTTGTTTTTTAATAGAGTATGAAATAAAATATGAGTTCCTTTTTTGGTTTTTGGGTTTTTTTTGTTGATTTTTGTTTTGTTCAGTATATTTTTTGTATTACTTTCCCATTATGAGATTTTGAGGATGTATAACGAACAACTACTTTTACAAATGTAACTAAAAATGTTATATAGTGAAAACCAAAATGAAAGGGCATGCACAAGTGATTTGAAATCGATAACAAAACTTTTGTGTAAAGACTAAAGTTCTATTCTTGGTGACAATTTTATATTAAACGCATTTGTTTTATGAAAATGGTTTAATCGCCATCAAGTCTAGCAATGAATTCCAGTTACAGGACTCTTCTTGTACTTATTAAAATGCAAGGCTCTATGTTGAAAGACGAATTACGAAAAAGATGAAGACAACAATAAATGCGTTGTTCCATTTTTTGGCTTCACCGCGTATTGGCAGAGATTTTGTCTGAAGTGCATTTACTCCATATCCTTCCATTGATTCAATGAGTAGATTTTTGTGATCCATTCAACATGCTTTGAATGAGTATTTAAAATATTCATCACTTTCTTTAGTTTCGATCTATTGTAAAGTTTTCAATTTAGTACTTGATAGTGGAGTTATTCCAAAAAACTGGTCATGTGGTATTATTAAACCAATCTATAAAAATAAAGGTGATCCGTCTGATCCTGATAATTTTTCGGGCAATTACACAGTTGTGTTGGAAAATTATTTACTTCTATTTTAAATTCTAGACTTAACTTTTTTGCAAATGAATTGGGTTTAATTTCAGAAAATCAAGCTGGGTTCAGAAAGGGATATTCAACAGTGGATAATATTTTTGTTTTACATGCTCTTATTGACTTGTATTTTTCTTTTGGGAAAAAGTTGTATTGCACTTTCCTCGATTCTAAAAAAGCTTTTGATACTGTTTGGCGAGTAGGGCTGTGGGAGAAATTGAAAAAAATGAAATAAAAGGGAAGTGTTTTAGAATAATTTATAATATGTATAATGATATTAAATCTTGTATACAGTATAAAGGTTCACAGTCTGATTTTTCCCATGTCTTATAGGTGTAAGACAGGGAGAAAATCTATCCCCCTTTCTTTTCTCAATATTTTTAAACGATTTAAAAGATTTTTTCAGACAGTTAGATGGAGATTCACTTAATACTATAGAAGAAAAATTAAAAAATGAGCTGCATATTTTCTACAAAATTTTCGTTATTTTATACGCAGACGACACCGTAATTATATCAGAATCAAAAGAAGGTATGCAACAAGCATTAGATATTTTTTACTCTTATTGTGAAATTTGGAAAACAAGTAAATATTGCAAAAACAAAAGTTATGATTTTTAGAAAACGGAAAACTCAGCAAGAGTTCCATTTTACTCTACATGGTCAAACCCTTGAAATAGTTGATCCTTATTCATATCTTGGAGTAATATTCAAATATAATGGTACTTTTATTGAAACGCGAAAAAAACTTGTTGAACAAGCTAATAAAGCTCTTTTTTTTATTTACAAATTGGTACGTAATGAATCCATTCCTGTTGATTTACAACTAAAAATGTTTGACTCTATGATTGAACCAATCCTTCTGTATGGGTCAGAAGTATGGGGATTTGAAAATTTAAAAATTATTGAACAAATTCAGTTGAAATTTTGTAAACGTGTATTAACGTGTATATCTTCTCAAAAGGTCCCAAATTTCGTGAGCCCCAGCACATCAACTGGAAGTACAACTTCAAGATTTTGATGGATGCAGTTGAAGACTATGCTAGGAAGTGGGCAAAGAAAGAGAAAGAGGACGTTGAGACATTGTCCGACTGGATCAGGTCCATAAAGTCATTAATTGTAAATCGCATCCGGCGCCTAAAAACAGCTATGAAATCCAGAAATCCCAGTATATTTGAAGATCCCCTTGTAGAAAGAACTCTTTCCAACCTCCATGAAAATTACGTCATTGTCCCTGCAGACAAAGCTTCTAACAACATACTGTTTGTGTGTAAGAAACACTATCTCGACTGTCTTGTGAAGGAGATGGGCATCGACAGTTCATCTGGAAACCCTACTTATACCCCTACTACAATATCGAGGGATGAGATTAAAAAATTCACACTTTAAATTAAAAATTAAAAATTGGCATTAAAGCTAATGATGAAAACAATCAACTCCCTTACATCTACTGGGTACCTAAACTTCATAAGAATCCATACAAACAGAGATTCATTGCCGGGTCTTCCAGATGCACCACTAAACCTCTTTCACAGCTCCTCACTACTTTGTTGACCGCAGTCAGAGACGGCCTGAAAAATTACTGTAATAAAGCTTACTCCACAAGCGGTGTGAATCAAATGTGGATTCTTAAAAATTCAAAAGATCTCCTTGAACAGCTTTCCTCAACCAGTCTTACCCATTGCCATAGCATTCAAACTTTTGACTTTTCTACACTTTATACAACCCTGCCACACAATAAACTGAAAACAGTAATTGCAGATTTAATACATCAATGTTTCTGCACAAAAAATGGAGAACGCAGATACACCTATTTAGTTATAGGGAAAGACAAGACATATTTTGTTAAGAACCACACCGATTCAAATAAGAAGTACACCGAGACTGACGTAATCAAAATGTTAGAATTTTTGATCGACAATATTTTTGTCGAATTTGGAGGTCGTGTTTTCCAACAGACAATAGGGATTCCTATGGGAACAAACTGTGCGCCGCTTTTAGCTGACCTTTTCCTTTACTCGTACGAGGCCAAGTTTTTACAAGGGCTTATTCAAAGAAAACAAAAACATTTAGCCCAGTCCTTTAATTTCAGCTTCCGCTACATAGACGATGTGCTTTCTCTTAATAATCCTAAATTTAAGGATTATTTACATCAGATCTATCCAAATGAGCTTGAAATTAAAGAAACAACTGAAACACCTACTTCAGCTTCGTACCTAGATCTTTTATTGTATATTGACGAAGATGGACGTTTGAAATCTAAGCTATATGACAAGCGTGATGATTTTAATTTCCCCATTGTGAACTTTCCCTTTCTTAGCAGCAATATACCTACCTCTCCAGCCTATGGAGTGTACATTTCACAGTTGATTCGTTACTGTCGAGCTTGTAGTTTGTACAGTGATTTTTTGAATAGAGCAAAAACACTGTCCCAAAAGCTGCTTAGTTAGGGGTTTGTTCAACCTTTGTTAATTTCATCCCTCAAGAAATTCTATGGCCGTCACCATAGCATCATTGAAAGATATGACGTGTCAGTATCCCAAATGAAAGTAGACATTTTCAGCTAGATTCACGTCTTCCCGGATTTGACTACCGACTTTGACATTTTCCCGGATTGAATCACCCACAGTGTGACGGGTGCAGTTAACAGAGCAGGACATGCTTACCCTTCCGGAGCACCTGATGTCACTCTCAGTTTCACTGGAGTTCACACTGTGAGTGCCTTTGTTCTGAATGTTGTGGTTTCTGGTTCTGTGCTTTGTGTCTGTCTGGCGTCATTGTTTTTGTGTCTAACGTCATTGTTTTCTGTGTTCTCGTTTTTGCCCTGTCTTTGGACTTCGATTTTTGTGAATTTCACCCCTTTGTTCCTTCGGTATTCTACTGCCGGTGTATTAAAAGTGAGAAACACTACTCCAAATTTTATGATATATGGGGAACTTGGAAGATTTCCACTTGAAATTCGCGTAAAATTACGCATGGTTATTTTTTGGAGTAAACTGATTTTAAATGAAAAGAAGCTATGTAGCATATTATATAGATTGATTTTTCTTTTAAAAACTAAACATCGATATAATTTTAAGGAGGAAGACCTCGGTTAGGAGGAGAAAACTCTGTTTTTCACTTTTTTGTTACTTATACAAACAAATAGAATCATTACAACAGGTATTATCAAAATTTTTAATTTGTAAATTTTTTTTCCACACAGCAAATAAATTTTAATTTTGTCATGAAAATAAATACCCAACATCCATTTATTTATGATGAGTGCAATTTACTCTACATTTTTGCAATGCCGTCCAAAGATAATGAACATATGTAAAAGTCAGATTTCTTCCAAGGGAGGTAATTTATCGCACAGATTCAGCAATTTTATTGATTTTCACCCACTTTATTTTAAATTGAGAAAAAATGGGACGGTAGAATTTTCTAAGATTTTAATATATCTTACATATACTAGTTTTCTTTCTATTCTCAGTTTTTGGTAGAAATTAAACGACAGAATTTTTTACAAGAAGTTTTTAATAGTGATCAAAATAGAGTAAAAATTTCAGCCTATACTATTCAGAACACCCATGTATTTCAGTTCAAACTAGTTTAATTTACTATAATCATTCATGCTTACTTTCACACATGTCTAAACTACACAATTTTGCATTTGAATTAATTTAATATCAAATAAAAATATAATTTCGAGCCAATTTTATACGTCACAATCAAGTCCTGAACCGACCAAATAATATGAGGAAACAGGGTATCTTTGATGACCACTAGACATAACACGGGACGGTAAATATTGTCGAAAATTGCTGAAAGTTGACATGAACATGTGTAGTTATAATACTGAAAATATTAACAAAATTAATAGAGTGGAAAATTTTAGGCTTCCCCAGGTCTACCCCCTTAAATGGTTAAATCATATAGAGTCTACCTTTAATTCACTTGGTATGGGATTCATTTTTATAAACCATTTTCCAATTATTAACAAGGACGAAATTACTCAAATTTTAAAAGACCAGTTTGTACAAACGTGGTACAGCGAAATATTTTCATCATCTCGAGGTCAGTTTTATTCTGTTTTCAAAAAGGATTTTGGTATTGAGAATTATTTACTTAGACTTTCGGAACAATCCAGAATTTGGATAACTAAATTTAAAATGTGTAATCTCCATTTACCTATTGAAACTGGTCGTTGGTACAATATTCCCCGAGAAGATCGCATTTGTCAATTGTGCAATGAAAATATTGGAGACGAATATCATTTTCTGTTAATTTATAAAAATGAAAATATTATTTCCTTAAGAAACAAATTTTTACCAAATTACTATACAGTTCATCCTAATCGTAGAAAATTTGAAGGTCTTCTCTCAATTTGCAATACACAACTATATAAAAAATTATCATTGTTTATTCGACAAGCAGCTTTATTTCTATGATTCTGTGTAATTGTCTGAAATTTATATATTTCATATCTGTATTTAATTACCTAATTTGTTGTATTTATTATGCATATCATGTTCTGTCTGTCATGTTTTTGAATGTATATATAAGTTAATATTGACCTCTTGTTACACATTTATGTATGTGTCTGAGTGTTTTCAATAAAATCTTGAAATCTTGAAATATTAAGAACACAAATCCACAAGTTTGAGAACTAAATGGTTGATAATGAAAGACTAAATTTTAGTTATTAGAAAACATGTAATTACAAAAGCAGGATAACAGCAAACACCTACAATGGCCAGGAAATACAAGCACATGCCACAATTTACAAGCAAACTGCACCAGAAAAACAATAATGAAAACAAGAGACAAACATAAATAACGATAGGAAATCGGGATAGCCGGACTTGGTACCGGCACTAGCAAAAGCCAGTGGTTGGGTTAAAACGGTTTATGGATATACAAACCTCCCTTTTCTCTATATATTTCTCTATAAATATGTTTAATATCCAATGTAGAATGAAACTTAATCAGCATGATCCTTAATAACTTATACCCAACCTGTAAATTGTATTTTACTTGACACATCACACTGTGTAAACGTTGCATATTTCTCGCCAAAACGTTGTTTGAATTCACTTGTTGTTTGCTCTCCTAACTGGGCGTCTATATCAAACAAAAATACCTGAAATATTCAGAAATGTTCTAAATATCGATATTAATTACCATACTATATTACTATATTAATTATAATTACTAAAAGGTCTATATATTTTTTATCTTATATATTTTCAAACAAAAATATATTTCTTTCTGAATTAATTACAACAAGTGCCCGTATGTGCCCTAATTGGATTGTGTTTTGATTTATTGGTTTTGTATATACTATGCATATTATATCTTATAAGTATTAATTTTATATTTCATATTTTATATAAACAGCAATGGAAGGGGAGGTTAGACGTCATAAATCCAGTTTAATCCACCATTTCTTTTGAAATGCCTGTACAAAGTCAGTACCATTGCGGTCAACAATTTTTCTGTTGGTTTCCACCTACTTTGCATTTTTTGTCTCATGGACTTTAGCTATTGACAATTCTGTCCGGTAATTAAGTTTTTACCCCCATTTTAATTCAGTTAATATTTCAGGTTTGATTTGGAATTTGTTTGCAGAAAGATAAGAGTTATCTTTCTTTGTCTAGTTTTACATTTATTTGTATAGATTATAGGTGATTAAATAAAATATTTTAAAAATCATGTTTGGTATCTATGAATTTGTCTTTTTATTTATTTTACAGATTTTGATATGTTTCTACTTAAACATTTTCATACTCTAGATTTATTGATTAATATTTTTCTACCTTTAGGTATTGATTGGATAGTGAGTACTTTTCATGTGTCGCAGTATGGACAATCACCACATAGATTGTCCTTTCCATATTTGGTGACATGCTTGTATTCATTTGCATTCCTATACAATATTTTAAAAAGACCTTATTTCATTACTTTATTTTGTAAGGGTCATTTTCTCTACTTGTTCAACCTAAATCGTTATGTAATTCTATGGTATTTAAGGTTGTTGATTTTTAGTATTTTGTAACACCACAATTAGACAGTGAAAAGTTAAGTTAATATTTTTGTGCCTTGTTTGATTTGGGGTTATATTACTTCTTCATTGCTTTGTTGTAAGCGCAACTTGTATTGTAACCTGTTTGGCCAGTTTTGTTTAAGTAAAGCCAGATATTTTGTTTAAACTGTTTTATAAATCTTGTTCAATATTTAAAATACAATTTTATAGAGATATTATCCAGTTTTGAAATACATTGTTATGATGTTATGCTGATAGTTTTATTATTATTTTTCATATCGTGTAATATGTGCTTATGGAAACCATAGATTTTACATTATTATGCTGTTTTCATATGCAGTAAAATGAAAAATTAAAGGAATTGATTATTTTCGAACCCGTTACAAAAATGGCGCCCAACCTTTGGTGATCTGTGAACTCTTCAAGAAGACAACACTTTGGTGGCTATAATTTCATTAATCCTGTCATTTTCAGCTTAATTTTGTGTTTGCCATTTTGAAATTCAAGTTGATTATATCTTCTTTTGTATATACCGTACCGAATAATCCTGTCTAACTGGATTGTTACTACATCGAAATATTCGATCCTGGTTAGATGTTTTCATATACTGTGAAATTGTGAATTGTGTTTCCTGCGTTACAAATGGAGTAGAACTGGACTGGAATGGCAGGATAACCACGATTCATTTCACACAGTGTTATGAAATGTGAAGTTTTCTGCTATGAGTCAATCAGTGTTGTACAATTCAAAATTTTATGCTATTTAAAATTTATTTATATTTATACATTGTGAAACTGTACAATATTTTAAAAATTGTAAATGGTACAAAAATGCTTATTTTGTTGTCATTTTCAAATATTTTTTGAATAATTGATTTGAATCAGTAGGAGTTGTTACTTTTCCTTATCATACTTTGTATTTTTCTCAATATTTTTTTTTCAAATTGTGTAAATGATATCATTGTACGCAATGACTGATTTTACAAATGAAGAAATTCAGAATGTGGTAGATTATTTTAAGAAGTTAGGAGTCAAACGTAAATGTGATACTCCTGAAGATCTTTTAAAAAGCCATGGGATTTTAAGTACAGCTCCTTCAGGTGATTTAGGGGATGTAAAGATTGACAAGTCTACTTTTAGTCATCTTTGGCCCTTACCACGTATGTCAGTATATCAGGTACAACCAGGGACACAGTGTATGGTAAATGGAACTATGTAGCTGAATGTTTAATTTCAGAGAGCATTTATAAAGATTGGTGCTGACGCAACATTCAATAAAGTGCACTTAGAGTGAACTAGAGGAACGCTTTCGAAGTTCACTTCTCGTTCGCTAAGCTAACGCGACGTTCACTTTTTGGAATCACTACCTATTCCATGACAGCTATTTTCGCGTCCACTAGTGAACTTCGAGTGCACTTGAAACCTGTCGCGACGATCGCTTTCTTATTGGAGCTGCCGCGAGGATCTCTCTCTCTATACTGATTACCTATTGCGATGTCAGCCCGTGATTATTTTCTATTTTGATCTTAGGCAGTATATTATAAATTATAAATGAATACCAAAGCGTATTTTTTTAAATGAAATCCCCTTTTTAAATCAACATGATCAAATCGTCTATGGATTCAAAACGGGAGAAGATTGAAGATTGAAGAACTAAAATTCAACACATTATCAAACTAAAGTTTCCCTTTTTATACGACCGCAAAGAATTTGAGGTCCTATAATGGTATGGTGCTGTCGTCGTTGGTGCCGTTATTATTGAATCAAGGGGAATTGGAGGACTAAAACATGAGTAAATTAAATGTGTCATTTTCAAACATTTTTAACAAAGGGAGCTGGCATTTTTTTCAAAACTTAAAAAGAAGTAAATTATATTCTACTGCAATGTCTTTTTCATTTTGGTACTGATGCCAACAATGCCTTAGCTCTTTAAAATCTCATTCAACCTATTAACATTTTTGTCTATCTGTAACAATATACCGGTACGAATGAAAATTTAACGAGTACACGGAAATAAATCGAGCAGACCGAACGGTAAATAAATTGCAGTGGTGTTTGAGTGGACGATTAACGTTTTGAAAAACTTATATGTGATCCTTGTGCCATGCATGCAGACGTACATCTTTCAATGCTTCAGCATTACAAACACGTGACATGAAAATATGAGTTTTTTTCTCTTTATATTTGTTTACTTGCAATGCATTAAAAAACGACTAAACAAAACAAATACGCAAAATAGTAAGACCAATGATAATTATCATAAGGCCACACCAAATTAATTAGTAGTTCTTCGAGATTTTGGCCAAAATAATTGGAGCGAGCGAGCGAAATTTTTTAATTTTAAATTTTTTGCCTCAAATATTCTTGAATTTAAGAGCGAGCGAAATATTTTTTTTTTAAATTTTTTTCTTGTCCGGTGTTTCAATAATGTTTCAAATATGCACATTTGAACCTGCATAACAGCTTACATTCAACCTCCAGACTTAAAAGGGCATTTGTGATAAATTAACAACAACTATTTCACATTCTGACCCTCTGTTACATGATATCTATAGCCACAACTACATGTACATGTATATGTTGTTCAGCACTACACTTTTCAGTATGCATATTGATCACTAACTAGTCTACCAAAGAATTGTGTAAAGTAAGGGTTATTTTATTTTCATGTAAATAATCACTAGAAATCATTTAAGATGTACTTCACTAGAAACTTTGCAAAAAAAAAAACAAACAAAACAAAAAAAAACAACAAATAAAAAAAAAACAGACAAGCAGATTCAAAAATGATAATCACATATGTTCAGCTTGCAGAGTTGGTCAATATCTGGCAGTAATTATCTTAAACAGGTGCTAGAACCTTCAAAGTCTCCCTTGATAATTCTTATGATGTCTTAGAAATATTCCACTATTTATGTTTTAAAAACCTAAATGTATAAACCTCCATACAAAGAATAACAATGATTAAGATACATGCAAGAAAGTTTTGTCTTATGTAGTAAGTAAAATTATTTAGGTAAATTTAAAAAGCTTTTTTTGTCAGTAGTATATACTGACATGACTGATGTAATCATGTGTATGCACTTTTAACATCAAATTCATGGCTTGTTCTAGTGAATACGACTCATTCCAAATTCATATTGATACTGTTTCACTTATTGAACAGACAAGAAGAGTAAACCAGTTAAGTTCATCTGACTAGGCTTTCCCACATTTGGCTGTTTGTTTGTTCATTGTTTCAAAACTCTGTCAGATTGTAAAGTTAACACTGAATTCTGTACACTATGAAAAAGAAAGGAAATGGGGTAAATGTCAAGGAGACAACATCCCATATCCAGGTTAAAACGACCCAAAACAAAGCATCTAGGCCTAGGGGTCACCGTAAGGTCTTCAACACAGTGAGGAACCCCCGGGGAGGAACCTCACACCACTAGTCCTAAAACAACTTTTGTCTGTTGTGTATATCAATGTTCAAAATTTAAGTTTGCACAACAAACGAAGGCTTATGTTTAGGACTAATCTGTACACACTGATATTTATTTACGCAAGTCATACACAAAAAATTGTAATGCAATGTAGGTGCAAAACGCGAAATTCAACGAATTTTGAAAACAATGGAAATGTCAAACCGTAACCAAGCCGTTACAAGATTTTAAATACCACTCAAGTATTTGCGGAGAGAATTAGACAGGACGTCTTGAATAATTCAAGTTTGACGCCTCACGACTATTCATAAAAGGCAGTTGACGGTTTTACTCCGTTCCCACATCATTTTCTTGCGGCCATGCCATCTGAATCAGAATAACGCTTAACTACAATGCATTTTCCCTTATATCAAGCGCATAAATGACACAGATTCGATTTTTATAATTTCCGAATCAAATTCGTGAAAACTTTTTGTTGATTTCAACGTACGGGATTTTTATTTTTAATTTTTTATTTTGATTTTGGAAAATTAGGAGCGGGAAAATAATTTTTATTTTTGAATTTTGATTTTGCTAATTTAGGAGGTGGATTTCCAAAGAACTACTGATTAATTTGGTGTGGCCTAACTTAAAATATCATGTTCAGAAAATATATTTGTCCATTCAGTTTAATTAAATGTCTTGTATAAATTCTATGTTGACCGCGAAGCAGGTGAAATGAACATCCCCCGAAAAATAGTGATGTGCAGTTTTTTATCACTTTCATCTTCAAGCAGCGGATTATGTTGATAACATAGGTGACCATTTATTTGCACGGGAATACATTATTCTAGCGTGTTTTACGCGATAGCAAATATTTTCAAAATTTATAAGTACAATGTACTAATACCTTTAGTCAAAGCTTCTACACATAACATGAGAATGATAATCTGAATTTTTGTTTCAATATAGCACTTAAATTAGTAAATGTAAATTGTAATGCAGTTTTCGTACTTGAATAGGTATTTTGAACCCGGATGTTAACAATGCCTTTGCTGTTAAAAAGTTCACTCAAGCCTATTCCAATTTATGACGGGATGGACAAAGGGTGCCTTTGTCCTTAATCCCATAACTTTACTACTTTCTCCCGCACTCTCCCGCACTTCTTTACTGTATCCCGCCCCGCTCTTCTCTCCTTTATTTCATCCCTTTCTACCAGGCTCTTTTTTATCGCTTTTCCCTTTCCTGTCTCTTTCTCTTGCCCCTTTTTCCCGCAACTGGCTTATTTCTCCCATCCTCTTTCTCCTTTCTCCGACACATCTTCCCTCGATCTCTCTTTATCCTTTCCGTCCCCTCTTTTATGTCGATCTGTATTTTACCGATAAAATCTCAACGAGTACAGCGAAATACATCGAGCAGACCGAAAAGTAAATGAATTGCTGTGATGTTTTGGTGGAAGATTAACGTTCTGAACATCTTATACGGGATCCTTCGAAAAAGACACTTCTGCCAAGCATGCAAATGTATATCTTCCAATTCTCTAGCTTTACAAACACATGACATGCAATATGAGTTTTTCTTTCGTTATTGATTTGTTTACTGGCAAGTTGAACAATTGTATTAAAAATAAATAAAAAATAAACACATACGGACAAAATGGTTACACCAGTGATAAAAACTATAACTTAACATTATGGGGTCAGATAAGTTAAGCCTGTCCTGTTTTGATTTGATCTGCACCGAAGAGACATAAGTTGTGGAAATGGGCATATTCAGAAACTAGACTGACAGTAACTTCTGTATTTTGTTATTCAATTCAAATATTTTTTTGTATTAACACTTTTGATGGCCGCGAAACGCCGAGTTAATATACTGAATGAAATTTTTTTGAAAAGAGTGGAGTAACACATTGAGAAACTGTTCTGAAAAACGCGTAGCAATGCATTTCAATAGCAATTCGTGGATCTTCATGACGTAGAGCCAAAGTCCTCTGCGTTTTGCTTTTAGGCATGATAGGGTCGATGAAGTTCACTCAATTTTTCTTTGTGCTGGTTTCCTCATACATCTGCATATACCGTGGCAAAACTTGCTGTATATACGCAATTTTAACAATAATGACATTTTTAATTACATTTGTAAAATGACAGACTAATGCCTTTTTTAAGACATAATTTACATTACTCTCCATGTACGCCTTTACGATGCGTCAATACGTATACGTTTTTGTATATGTCTTAGCTGCAACATCTCTTTTAAGAAGAATGCCAACAAATGTAAAGTAGCTCTTACCGTTTCCAAGCTTTTAGGAATCAAAGCGTCCAAAATTTCAATTTTTCAACATATGTATAAAACATTATTGGATTTTTTTTGCAGTTTGTTTCTTTGATTTCCTCTAGACATAAGAAACTCTAACTGTTTCAAAGGGGCGAGATGGAGCCAAAATTACCTATAATTTTTATTTTTCATAAAGATTTCACTGATTTTTTTTCTTTAGATTCCTCTAGATGTACATTATATGTAAGCTTTCAGTTCTGAGTGACTTATTTTGTGTAGCTCTTACCATTTCCAAGTGTCTGTTTTAATTTTTCTCAAATTGTGTTCAGCTAATTACTATGACAAACTCCTTATTGTGTCAATCTTATTAATGTGTCAAGCTCTTTAAGTGTCCACATTCACTTTAACTTAAACTCGTTCAGTTTTCAGTTGTCGACATGTTGCGGTCGTATCATGCTGCGTTCAGTGTAGCCCTTTATTTTAAACTAGGAAGAGTTTTTCCCACATATCAGTTTTGAGAAAATACGTATATCAATTGGAAATCAACTCTGACATAGAATATCTTACCCTATTGAAATGTTCGCAGGAAGAAAGGTGAAAACAAAATCCGAATTAAACACAATTTGAAGTCATTTTGGAGAAAAGATCTTTGACATCGCGAGAAAGGAAATAAGCTAGAATATAAAATATTTCTATCTTGTAAGTTAATTTTGGGGAAAATTACATACAAATGTTGTGTTTCGACAATAGATATAGGCACGGACATACATATCATCCACTTTTGAGGTCATTTTGACAAAAGATGTATATATTTGTTATGGCGACAAAGAAAAAAAAAGCTAAAATGCATAAAATTTTAATCTTATAAGGTAATGTTAAGAAAAATACATATACATGTTTTGTCACGACAGTTGAAATAAGCACCAACATATAATATCTCCCACTTGTGAGGTAATTTTTGACATAGCATGTATAAATTTGGTATCGCAACAAAGGAAAAAAGCTTAAATGCATAATATTTCAATCTTATAAGGTTATTTAATGAAAAAATACATGTGAGCGTTGTGTTGCGACAGTTGAAATAAGCATCGACATATAATATCTTCCACTTTTTAGGTCATTTTTGACAAAAGATGTATAAATTTGGTATCGCAACAAAGAAAATAAGCTAAAATGCATAATGCCTCAATCTAATAAGGTTATTTTAGGAAAAATATATATAAATGTTGTGTTTCGACAGTTAAAAATAAGCACTGACATATAATATATCCCACTTTTGAGATCATTTTTGACAAAAGATGTATAAATTAAGTATCAAAAGAAAGAAAAAAAAACTAAAATGCAAAATATTTCAAAATAATAAGGTTTGTTTGGGAAAAATACATATAAATGTTGTGTGGCGACAGTTGAAATAATCACTGACACATACTGTCTCCCACTTTTACGATCATTTTTGACAAAAGATGTATAAATTTGGTATCGTGAGAAAAGAAAAATGCTAAAATCCAAAATATTTCAATTTTCCAAGGTAATTCTGGGAAAATAACTAAATACCGAAGTTACTGTGAATTTAAATTCTGCATATGCGCATTTCGACAACTTATGTATCTTCAGTGCAGATAAAATCTAAACGTTTGGAAGACCATAAACTCAAAGATGTTTAAAAACAAATAGAGAACAAATAACCAAAATGATCTAAATGTAAAGCCAAAATCAGCTTAGGACAGAACTTTGCATGAAGGAGATTCTCCTTAGTTTTCAACAAAATTTACAAAAATTTAGATATTGTAAGGTTCCAAATAGAATCAGAAAATATATACAAATATAAATAAATGTTGTTTTGTGACAATTGAAATATAAGCACTGACATGTTATATTTCTCATTTTGAAGGCATTTTTGAGTAAAGATGTATAAAAGGCTAAAATGCAAAATGTTTCAATGTTGCAAGGTAAATTTGGGATAAATACATATATATGCATCTTCGCTAGCCAAAGGTTACTATTCCCTCCCCTCGGAGAGAAGCGGATCGTAACCCTCGGCTAGCGAAGATGATTTGGGTTTATGACTATTTTATTTGATCAATGATACAAAAAGGATAAGACACAAGTTGTACCAACTTAGGTCGTCTTCTCCTGTATATATTAAACATTTTTACAATATATTATTATGTGGAGCATGCAACAATAATGGATATAATAAAACTAAATGTATATACACACGAAAAACAAAAACAAAAGAAACAAAAGAAACAAAAGTGTGTGTGAATGCAAAGTCGGTTTTGAATAAAATTACTCAAAATAATACAAATCTTTTCGAGTCTTTGATATAAATGTACACTTGACGGAAGATTTCACAGTTAATTTCATAACTTAAACCTGAGTCGCCTTTCATTAGTATGTCCAAGTCAACAACTGCTGTAATTTCCCTTATATTATTAAAAAGAATTTCACGTATGTTTGAATATTTTTTGCAAGCGAAGAAATAATGGTAGGCATCTTCTCTTTGAGCTCCACATGTACATTTAGGACTAACTTTAGAAAGATCATAGTTTAAGAATGATGCTGAACAGCGAATTTGTGTCAAAGTAATATTTAGTTTTCTTGGGCCATAATAATAGTGTTTTGGTACCAAATCATATTCCTGCGATTTTTTTCGAATTGACTTTTTGAACTTAGATATTGAATCAATATTACGTACTGATGTGTCAAGTTTATTCCATTCTCTAACAGTAGATGGCACAAATGACGATGAAGTTAGAGAAATTCGACAAAACGGAATTATTAAATCTTCACCGTTTCGTAAAGGATAGATTGTTGTACTCTGTATAAATGGTGGAACAAGGCTATTTAAATATGTAGGTGCATTGCCATTTTTAATATTGTAAAAAAGTTGCAGTTTTCTTCGTTGTCTTCTCTCTGATAAAGTTTCCCATCCAGTTTCAACGTATATTTTTTCAGAATTGGTAAAGATGGGTAAACCTGTTATAATTCGTCCAGCTTCAAGTTGAAGTTTTTCTAACTTATTTGAATACAATATACCACAATTATCCCAGATTTCACAGGCATACTCAAAAAGTGGGCGTTTATAAACAAGATACATTTTTTCCAAATTCTTTCGACTAAGAGTAAATTTCAGTTTTCGTAACATGCCTAAATGTTTTGAGATGTTTTTAATCATCAGGTTAATATGCTCATTCCACTTTGCATCATGTGAGAAGGTAATACCGAGATGCTTATGGCTAGAAGTTATTGGAATTTGTTTATTGTTGAAGACAAAATTTAAATCATCTGCTACATTAGTATTGGAAAAAATCATAATTTCTGTTTTTTTCGGGATTGAAGGACATAAGCCATTTCTGTGACCAATCACCGAGTCTTATTAAGTCAAGGTTTATAACAGTTTTAATTTCATTTATATTTGCACTAGAATATCCTAAAGATGTATCGTCTGCAAATAATCTACTTAATGACTGGAGCTCGTTACCAATATCATTGATGTAAATTAAAAATAAAAGAGGTCCTAACACAGAACCTGGTGGTACACCCGCTTGGACAATTTTCAAATCTGAAGATGATTCTCGATTTATCACTCTTTGTTTTCTTTTATGTAGATAGTTTTGAAACCAATTTAATATGTTGCCCCTTATCCCATATGCGTTTAATTTATGTAGTAGACAGCGAAGATGATACATGTATCATGATGTATCGATACAACATAAGTGTATCGTGATACGTATCGATACTTATCGTCTTCTGATTTCTCAATGGAAATACATTTTAAATCTTCTTATTTTAACTATTTTATGTGATAAAACAGTAAAATATTACTGAATAAGACAAGAGTTCATTGTCATGTATAAAATACATTTATTTGTCCTACATCTGATTTTCAATGCCAAAATCAGATAATTTTCAGCATTTGGGTGATAGTAATTTTGGAATTTTAGCAAAAATCAGGAGACGATGTGTATTGATACGCTGGAAAACGTACCCGTGTACCTAGTTTGCTGAAAAATATGGCAATATATCGATATAACGATGTATCGTTACATCACTAGTTTTGAATATCAAAGTATATTCCGATTTACAGATGTAAGCCTGCTTTTGATTGGATGACGTTTTTTGAATATCAACACATATTCGGAAAACTGCCAGGTAATATAAGTTGTCACGGAAATTGACAACGTCATAACATGAAAACAACATGGTGAAATTGATAAGAGTAACATTTTCGCAGATTTCATTTCACCAGGGCATAAAAGGTAATTCAGGTTACATACCCTGGATGTTTATTATACTTCCTTCGGCTTCGCCTCAGGAAATATAACTAAACATCCTGGGTATGTCACGCTATATACCCCGTCTGAAACATGAATAACATATGTGTTATTAAAAACAAAGTACTGTAAAAGTACTATTGTTCGTGGGGTTTCATGGATTTCATGGTTTACTTAAGCTACGAAATTAAATTCCAAACAAAATGTAGTTTTTCCCTAGATTTTTATAAAAAGAACTAGAAATCACGAAACGGTGATATTAATGAAAACCACCAAAAACTGATGTCAACGAATAAAAGTATACGTACTTCCACAGTATATACTTTTTGGAAAGTTCACAATTCTGGAATGGAAAATCTGCACACAAAAAAAACGGGGAATTTTCTTTCATTATACCCAACAATTTTCCAAAGTTTAAAGAAAAAATTGAAGCGTTCACAGTTAATGACGGCGCAAAGGCCATGGGTGGAAAGATGCTGCAATAACATAATACATTCTGTCACAGATTGTCTGATAATCCATGCTACAAGGTTAGCTATAATGGCCCCCTTAAAATGATAATTTGAAACTATTCACAAAAACGATATTTGACCTATAAATTGAAATTAAAAAAAAAAAAAACATAGAATAAATATTTATAAATAGTGACTACATATTTCTGAGATGTATTGTATATATGTCTTTAATAGATGTCTCAAATAATTTAAAGTGCTTGTTTACCAGATGTAATGTTTTAAATCTAAAGTTGTCTTATGTGACTTTCATTGACATACCATAACAATTACTTCGGTAGCTACATCTACATTTGTGTTTACAGTCTGTATTTTATTTTCTTAAAACAATCTTAACTAACGAAGGGAAGATAACAGGAAACACTTACAATGGCCGAACATTACATCAACCAGGGAACTGCACAAGAAAAACAATAAAATGACAAAAGACAAACATAAATAACGATAGGAACTCGGGATAGCCGGACTTGTTACCGGCACTGGCAACAGCCAGCGGTAGGGTTTACTGGTATTTTTTACAGTATCCAGCTGAAAGTATGTTTTCAAAGTGTAAAGTCTGATAAATGATAAAGATATTCTGCAGTTAAATATGTGAAAATGCACAATTTAACAATCTTTTTGGATTATTTTCTGAAGCAGGGGGCAGGTTCTAGAATTGAAATTCCAGCTTACGCATGTGCCATGAACCTTTATAATGATCCCTCCACTAGAACCCAAGTTATGCTGTCCACAGATGCCAACGCCAGCACCATCCAATAACATGACAACAATGTTTTGGCGGTCATATAAAAACTGACGGGGGTAGTCGATCAGCATTACAAGATATGAGTACTCTGCATCTCTTTCAAAACAATCTGACAACCCATATTTGAGTTAATGCCATTTTTTCGCTCATCTTGCCAAAAGGCGGTGTGAGCTTTTGCTACATGTAACACTTTGCATCCGTTGTCTTTCGTTATCAATAATTTCAATTTTTTTTTGTGAACCTGCTAACCAATAGGACTCTTTAGGAAATGCATACAAAGCTCATCTCCTCTGACACCTTTGGTAATATAATATCAAGATCTATTAAACTAGAAAATGATACCCTTATCATTGAGGTTATTTGTCTGTCTCTGCCAGTCTGGACCAGTCGAGCTACAGGCTCTGGAGAACCTCTCTTTTTTAAACCTCTTCTGGTATTAATCCTCTAGTATTTGGCATTCAAAGAGCTATACTTCAAATATATTTTCAGTGGATATTGCTTGATATTTGTAAACTAATTAAACCTATTTAAAAGGTGAGGGGTTTTTCTTGTTTCTAACTACTCCATATCTTTGTTTTTTATATCCATTCTAAAGTCAAATTGATAAGCTGTAGTTCTTACAGTTCAGTTGATTTATTTTTTTTAATTTTATTATTTATATAAGTTAAAATAGAACATTGATTGATATGATTGTTAATTTGATTTCTGGGAAAAAAAATAATAAAAGACAGCTCACAATACAACTCTTGTACATGCTTACAATAGAATTCGTCAAGTCTACAGGCCAATCTCCATTTTATCTCATGTTTACCAGAGAAAATCGTTTAATATGACGTTTGGATATAATTCAGTAGTTAAAAAAACAATTAATATCAAAACATGCAAAGAATTTAAAAGAAAGATTGAAGTCCGATTATGAGAAAGCTAAATTGTCAATTAAAAAAGTTCAAGATCATCAGAATAAAAAATTATGATACAAAAAGTGCGAGGTGCAAATATTCAAAAAGGTGATGAAGTTTTAGTAAAAATGTTAGCTTTTTGATGGTCGTCTAAAAAAGTTGAAAAGTGGAGCGTGAATGTGTATGTTGTCACAAATCTACCAAACAAGGAAATTCCTGTTTTCAAAGTGATGCCTGAAATGAAACTGGTGAGAAAAAGATCTACAACTATACAATATATATATGTTGGTCATTGGCTTGTTCTTGTCTTCTTATCAAATTTTAGATTCTTGATATTTCGGTTTTTAGATGTGGTATAAGTCCAAGTCTTAAATGCAGGTGACCAATAATCATGGCTTCCAGTTACAACATTTCAAATTGCATCACAGATTTTATTATTTATAGATGTAAAACTCTGATGTGATTAAAGTGTAATTACATTGTTCTTTGTCTGTCCATTCCAAGAATTATATATATATATATATATATATATATATATATTTNATATACAAATAGACAAATCTTTTACTTCCGGTTGAAACTTTAAATAATATAGATGGTTGTTCTGCTAACACAAAGCCGAAGCCTATACTACGTAAACGTAACTCTGTAAAAGCTGTAGTTCTTACAAAAGTAAAAAGCCAGAAGCTCATGATGAGGATGGTTATGAGGATTACTTAGCTTCTGTTAATCCAATCGCACTGGTAATGATAGTGTAGGAGCACCCTCCCAACATCCTGATGACGATCAAGGCTCTGCTGCAGAGTCCCATGAAACCATTTTACGTTGGGATGCTCACATTCTTGCAGATAGCGAGAATGAATTAGTTTGATTTAGATCAGAATGAATCTAGTATCAATGGATCAATTCAAGTGGTTCTGGCCAGGAAAACAATTTTGTGCTGACTTTTAGTAGTAATGATGAATCAAATGTTCAGGAAACTTCTGTTCAAATGTCACGTAGGTCTACACGTAATACTCGACCACCATATTGGATCACTTCAAATGAATATGTGTTTTCACAAACTGTACGCCCAGAATGGACAGACAAAGAACAATGTAATTACACTTTAATCACATCAGAGTTTTACATCTATAAATAATAAAATCTGTGATGCAATTTGAAATGTTGTAACTGGAAGCCATGATTATTGGTCACCTGCATTTAAGACTGAGGAATTATTTCAGCATTGAATTTATTCTACAGCATTTAATTTAATGAGAATGAAATTTACACCATCTGAAAAAGAAGAAAAATAAACTAAGTTCAATGTATGAAAAAGAAAGGAAATGGGGTAAATGTCAAGGAGACAACATCCCAATTCTAGGTTAAAACGACCCAAAACAAAGCATCTGGGGGTCACCGTACGGTCTTTAACACAGTGAGGAACCTCACACCATATAGCAAGCCCTAAATGGCCCCCAAAAGGTAAAAAGTGAATAAATCTATGGAAACAAACCACATCTAAAAACCGAAATATCAAGAATCTAAAATTTGATAAGAAGACAAGAACAAGCCAATGACCAACATATTCCTGACTTGGGACGGGTGCAAAAATTGCGGTGAGGTTAAACTCGTTTTCTTGGATCCAAATCCTCCCCTATATGTGGTGAATGGCTAAAAAAGACTCACAGTGAAAAACAAACTAGAAAAAAGTCCAACTTATCAAGACGAGTATGTATGAATTACTTATAAATTATACTTACAAACGATACAAAGTATGAAAAAGCCACGCAATGGAACAGTGCCTCAATTGTTTCTTTTCTTTAACTTATGTGCATTATTTTAGATATTAGAAATTTCATAAAAATGTCAATAAGACATTAGTTATATTGCCGGAAAACCGAGATACTTTTGTGCTCACGAATTAGATCTAATTTATTAACGTAAAATACGTCAAACCCTTTTTATATTTGATCTCTCACCATGTTAATAATGATTTTGAAAGGAACTGAACAATGCCGCAAAACTTTACAAAAATATACATGAAATTTTCATAGAAGTGTTAAGGTGATTTCATTCATATTAATATATTTTCAAACATTTCACATATTCCTTTTCAATAGAACTAGTACGGTTATACTTAGGGACCGACCATTTAATCTGAAGGGGGGGGGGGGGTTATGGTTTTTTTTCTGGACAGAAAATTTTTTTCGCGCTTCGTGCGAAACATATTATTTATATTTTGCACGTGTATCTACAAAATATTTTTTTTTTCAAAATTAACATTATTTTTTTGGGCAGAAAGCCTCATTCAGAAAATTATTTTTCATCATTTTGGCAGCCAAAATATTTTTTTCACATAAAACCAGATCCAAAATACTTTTTTAGAAAAAAACCATACCCCCCTTCAAGTTAAATGGTCGGTCACTTATCATAAACAAAATATAGAGATATATGGACATGTGGGATTTTTAAAATCTAAACAAAAAACAAGAAGCTACAACGCTCTAACAAAAGTAAAAAGGCAGAAATATAAAAAAAAACACCGATATATTTCGACAAATATGTTATTGTCACGGAGGTCCATATCCTTTCGTAAATTATATATAGATTACACCACAAGATCCCGTTCATTACCATATTTTATCCGCTAGAGATACTTAAATTTTAAAATTTTAATTGCGAAGCTTGCCGAGCATTTTGAAATTTTTAAATTTATTTATCGAGAGTGGATAAAATATGGTAATTAACGGGATAAAGTGGTGTAATCTTTTTCTCTAATGATAGATGATAAACACCGAGAATTGTATTCCGAATAGATTTGGCGGGAAATAGCACGGGGCTTTATTCAACATACGCTGAATAAAGAAAATTTATCCAACGGGTCAAAACCGGTTTAAACTTGACATATCATTAGAGAAAGAATGTTCCATATTTATTATACTAGAGACACCATTATATTTGACTTAGTACCAGGTATCTTGACATACTAGTACTACTTACTCGATATCCATGTGATAACAAACAGCCAGAAATAATTTTCCCAATTCCTTGTGCAGCACCTGTCACAATTGCAACTTTCTGGTTATTTTGTTCCTCTGCCATTACTTTATGCTAACACAAATACAACACGGATGAAACTGATAATTCATATAGATCGCTTAGGTAGCAGTATACAGTTTCAGTCACACTCTCTAAATTCCCCGCCCCCATATTATAGAATATTCAAACTGAAGGGAGTTTGATTCGTTGTTGTGAGAGGATAAATAAATTGACTATAAATTCTAAATAAATATTTGAAAGTAACTTACTTCCTGTACATTTTGATGTACAATAACTGTTGTTTAGAGTATTTTAAGAAGGTCAAATACTGTGCTGCTTGAGAAAAAATGTAAACATACCAGCCTGACTTCGAACAAAAATTACTATAAAAACTTCATGGAAGGGACCCATGTTGCTGTTGCTATTTTTGGTCTAGGAGCATAGTACCTACAAAATTTTACCAGGACTATTCGCTATCATTCGCAGGAAACATGCCACGGGATGCTGAAATGCGCCAAAATACATATATTTTTGTACCTTGTCTACCATCCCCTACTGTTGTATAATGTTAACAGGATAAAATAGTGAAATGATAAGCTTTCAAGACATGAAATATGAAGATCGTTCATGTAAATAGCTTTGCATACCTTCCTTTATTAGATATTTTCAAAACATTTCAGAACCGACTGCGGCAAATTTTATCAATCTTCTCAGAAAAAAAATCATCTGCTACCTTACACCCCGCCTTACACCTACAATTGACGACACATCTGAATTATGAATTATAATTCCATGATATCTCATGATCATTCATGTCCCAGTTAACAACAGGCATACGCTTTACGGCAATTCCAGAAGAAAATACGGTAACTATACATATTTTAGGAACAAAAAAACGCACTCCTCGAGCCGACGTCACAGCAAATTAAACTCCAAGAAATGTAACCGGATAACTGACGAACGAACCAAATGTACATTACGGGAGCAGTTTCATCCAATATATAAAATATAAAACAGGCAGACAAAACATGATAAATATCGTGTAAATAGACACTAAGAAGGTTAAATATATATACTAAAGTAACATTTGAGAATATGATCATGCATATCAATGCAAAATGAGATATTAGATACCTTGTACCGGATGTCGATATACAACATTACGTATTGTACATGTATAAATGAAATTGGTCAATCGTGAAGGGTTATGTAACTAATAAGCAACAGGTGAAGTCTATGTACAGAGGGAGTACAAGGGGTCTTAGCGTTATCTGTATAAATGAAGACATCTGCTTCCTGAGAACAGCCGATTTTTTTAAGTGCGATTCCTGAAAAAGCCACCAAAAGCAATTTTGAAATTTCAGAATTGCCCTACGTGATCTGTGCGTAAGCATTAATACATTACACTGTTAATGGAGATTGCTACAAACTTCTGGAATATTGAGAGGGGGCACATGGGACCAAAACAATCGATTGAATTATATCAATTGGAAAGAGTTTTGTCTGTTGTTATCAGTTTTAATCCAAATCTTAAATATTGTTTTTTCTTTAATTTAGCACCAAAACGTACTCTGTCAAACTTTCCAGGTTCCTACAGACATGACAATAAAATACACTGAGAAATTTTTGAAAATATAGGCATGTCGAAAAAATACTCATTGGGGGGGTTGGCAAAGAAAAATTTTGACGTCTTCAGATGTTATAACACATGCAATATCAATACAAATGGATGTTATCATTTTAATAGTCTTAAGGGACCGACCATTTAACTTGAAAAAAAGGGGGGGTGGTTTTATCCCCCAAAAATATTTTGAAACTGATTTCATGTGCAAAAATATTTTGGCTGCAAAAATGATGAAAAAAAATATTCTGAAGAAGGCTTTCTGTCCCAAAAAATAATGATATTTTTGAAAAAAAAACAAAACAATATACTGTTGATACAAATAAAAAAAAATAATAACTGCCTTCGCGCGAAGCGGGAAAATAATTTCCTGTCCAGAATAAAAAGCCATAATTCCCTTCAAGTTAAATGGCCGGTCCCTAAATGCAATATTGGAAAGCATCTTTCGCATGTACGTCGGGTGAATTATTTTAACGTATACATTTGGAAGGACGTGAGGCAGTTATAATGCAGTGATAAATCACTCAGTTTACATAAATGAATTGACATGACTTAAAATAAATTGGAAAAAAATTATTAATACGCAGGTATTCATTGGCTCCTACATACCAGCAATAAGCAATAACCTTTATTGTATATTTTTCATTTAATATTTCGCCATTTCTATAATTCTTCGAGCAGGACATACGACAGACACAGTAGATATTGGTCAAACAAAGAGTCATCACCCTTAATGTAGACAAGGTGTGCGTCACAGTTAGTCTCAAAGGTTTATCTGAATGTTTTATTCCACCCAAAGGGAATTTTAAAGGTTTTATTCCATCCAAAGGGAATTTTGAAGGTTTCCAGTGAAACTATTATTGAATTTCTAACGGAAAATTTGTGATTGTTCCCATGGGAATAAATTTTCCGCGCGAACTCTGAAAGCTGCCATGAATTACAATTGCTACATAATTGTGAAAGTCCAAACCCCACTTGCGTAGCTTATTAACTGTGTAATATTGTGTGAAATTTACTGACATTGAAATTACAATTTCTTTACCTATGTAGATTTGCTAAATATTCGTGCACATGAAATATATGATTTAGATTCAACAAGTGTTTACAGTACGTATAACTGAGAAACGAAGTTCACAGAAGGGAAAATATTTGTCAAATGTTAAAATGAACGTCCGAATCATGTTAAAGTAGACTCTCTTTTAAAATATTACTTCAATACCCTTTTGTTACCTCTGAGAAATATTCAAAGCCTTCACAGCATAACGGGCGAATCGAGTGCACCTTACAATACTCGACTGATCTCCTCATGTAAGTGTAAAACAATCATGGAGAAATGTATCTAAATCGTTAGAAACTAGAGGCTCACATGAGCCTATATCGCTCACCTGGTGACTTGTTTTATTCATTGTCACAAAAGACAACCGATTCATACTATAAATCAATTCATCAGATGTTACAGTTTCAATCTTGGATGAGGTAACATAAAAATCACAAACCTTGAAAAGGACCACCCAAAGACAACTGTAACCAAGTTTTGTTCCAATTGGATTAGTTACTTAGGATCAGAGAAGAAGACATCTGAAGACATCTATGTTCAACTATGTTCTATGCTGGCGGCCGTCAAGGATGAGGTACAAACGTAAAAATCACAAATTTTTAACGGGCCACCCAAGGACTATTATGACCAAGTTTGGTTCAATTTAGCTTGGTAGTTTCAGAGGAGAAGATCTTTGAATGCATTTCCCATAGGGTCCCTATCTTTAACTATGTTCCCTGCTGGCGGCCATCTTAAAATGTGGTACGAACATAAAAATCACAAACATTCAAAGGGACCGCCTGAAGACTATTGTGACCAAGTTTGGTTCCAATTGGCTCAGCAGTTTTTAGAAAAGAAGATCTTTGAATATATTTCCCATTGGGTTCTATGTTAAACTACATCCCGTGCTGCCGACCTTCTTGGATGAGGTACGAACATAAAATCAAACTTTAAAGAGGACAAGCCAAGGACAGTTGTATCCAAGTTTGGTTCCAATTGGCTCAGTAGGTTCAGAAGAGAAGACAATTGAATGCATTTCCCATACGTTCCCTATGTTAAACTATATTCCACGCTGGTGGCCACCTTGGATGAAGTACGAACGTAAAAATCACATACTTTAAAGGGGACCATCAGAGGACTATTGTGACCAGGTTTGGTTCAGTTTGGCTTGGTAGTTTCAGAGAAGATCTTTGAATGCATTTCCCATAGTGTCCCTATGTTAAACTATGTTCCCCGCTGGCAGCCATCTTGGATGAGATAAAACCACAAAAATCACAAACTTTAGACAGGACCACCTAAGGATTATTCAGACAATATTTGGACCCCATTGGCTCAGTGGTTTCATAGAAGAAGATCTTTGAATGCATATCCCAAAAGGGTCCTATCATAAACTATGTTCCCTAGTGGCGGTCATCTTGGACGAGATGCAAACCTGCTGGACATATATAGAAATTGTGGTCCTTGAAAAGCTCAACACTTTTGCAATTCAAATTTAACCTCTATCTCAAACAGTTTTTGAAATAAAAGTGAAAACGTCAAAAATCTTGAAAATTCGAAGAAAAAGGAGTCGTCAGATTTTCTTCAAAATTGCAGGACAAGTAGATCTTACTATGCAGACCATTTTGTATTTTAAATTTTACTTCTATCTTCTACCATTTTCAATATATGTGACTAAAAGTAACCAAAAAAAAAAACAAACAAAAACAAAAACAAAACAAACAAAAAAAAAGAGAAAAAAGAACGAAAATTTCACGGAAAAAGGACAATAACTCCAAGACGGGTAATCAGATATCCTCCAAAATTGCAGGGTGGGTAGATCTCACCATGCTAATCATTTTTACCCCAGATTTTTTGATATCTGTAACGGTTTTCAAGTTATTTACCAAAAAAAAACCCAGCAATTTACCCCTATGTTTTTTGTTAGTAACTGCGGCCATGTTGTTTGATCTGCGCATATAAAAATCACAAACTTAAAAGTGCATACCCTGGT
>MJUU01052840.1:38025-55091 GCA_002080025.1 Modiolus philippinarum | reverse complement strand
CCCAGATTTTTTGATATCTGTAACGGTTTTCAAGTTATTTGCCAAAAAAAAAAACAGCAATTTACCCCTATGCTTTTTTTGTTAGTAACAGCGGCCATGTTGTTTGATCTACGCACATAAAAATCACAAACTTAAAAGTGCATACCCTGGTAATGATACAGGCCAAGTTTGGTAAGTATTGGCCCATTAGTTTCAGAGGAGACGATCTTTGAAAAAAGTTAAAGGACGGACGACGGACGCCGAGTGATGGCAAAAGCTCACATGGCCTTTGGCCAGGTGAGCTAAAAATGTCCAGCTATTAATTATCAAGCACATACCAATAAAACAGAATATTGTATTTGACTGAGTAAGCTCAAAACACAAATTATTTATTTTAACAAAATAGGTGAATTGAGAGATCCCTTATCGTGTGATATGTGTGTTTCCCATGATAAGTTGTTATGTTCATATTATTCGTCAGTTATCCGGTTGCCTCTAATTTGCAGTGTACAATGCTACTGTGACCCAATGGTAGTGTTATGTGATACCCTCAGTTGTATGTCCGTCCATCCGTTCATTTGTGTGTACGCCCGCCAAGATTTCCGCCTTATTGCTTGTGAACGACATTTGGTATGAACGCTGTTTGCTACAATAATCAAGCGAAGATCGATTTGTAGCTGTTAGTAGTTTCAGGGTTTTTCCACTTCAAAATAAACAATGAAAGGATATGGATCAAATGCATACGAGACAAAATCTCTACATAGATGGTAGAACCAAGCAAAGGGACAACGCTTTTATTGTCGTTCGTCATCTTGAGGTCACCATGATGCCTTCAACAATGAGCTTTGCTCATACGTCATAGAAAGTTCGAGACGGCCCTTAGTACCGATTTGAGTGGAATTCTTTGCTAAAAATAAAACAACGTTATATCCATGTCTTGTTTACTGCGTTGATCCATGGATGCGGGATCGTCAACAAACATAAATTAATCTGCTCTTACAATCACTGTCATCCATTACCCGACAAAATCACAACTGTCATGCGCCAGTGGACGATTACAACATAAAAACAAACACAATGCACTCATCAAGTCGATTGTAAGAAAACTCGGATTTACAAAATAGTGGGATATGGACACTATAAACAGTCGTCATAATAACATTTGGAAATTAAAAAATAATAAGAAATAAAACAAGAGGCTCTCAAGAGCCTATAACGCTCACCTGGTAGCTATGCTATCTACAATTTTATTACCAAATTTGGTTCTGTGGTTATAAGTTTCATGTTGGGAATTTGACAAGAATACATGTGCCACAATCTGTGCTTTAATTTCCTGTATCAGATTTTGAGAAGATAATTTTAATCGAAGTGATCTCAATTTCATCCGATGTGTTTCAGACTTGCTGCCCTGTTAATTTGGGGTTGATACTTTTGAAAGGCACTATACGGACAGTTTTAAATTCAGTTGGTACAGTAGTGAGAAAACTTTGCATTTGTTACTCCTAGAATTCAATGTTAAACATTTCAATCTGGGGTCACCTTTACAGTATAAGACCTTCACCTGAAGCTCAAAGTGTGCTTTGAAGTAGCCAATGGAAGATCGAATAAGGGTAACAAAGTTTCCTTCAAAATTAAAAATAGTTGCATTAACTGACATTTTACAGTTCAAATTGTTTTGAAACCACATTATTGATTCCATTGTGCAAGTGGTAGTAATTGCTAAACTTTGTGCTGCTTGGCTGACCATCTTAAATTTGAGATTTTGCCTACAGATTTTTCAAGATGATCCACATGTACAGAAATAGTAGCAATTACAGTAGATGTTTATTTTAAAAAATTGTCAGTGGCAGCATATAACAGAATGTTTTCTCAAATCCAGACTTTAACACAAATTTTAACCAGTCACTGATGCATTAAATTATACATGGATTGCATATCTTTTCCATTCCGGATTTGACTCTTCATTTCGACGAGGTCATCTGGGGTCAACCGGAGTAAAAATGACGTAATCCAACGTTGGAGCAAGGGACAGATATTTTCTACCAACGAATCTTACGTTGTTATTCAACATATAGGTAAAACATCGTTTTCAACTGACAATGAAATCCACGAGGAACATTTCCAACCCACAAAAAACGAAACTTGAATGGAAATGAAGAAATTACTATCTTCGTCTATCAGCGTCTTGGAACCAGTTTTGTACCAGATTACTCCTTATTTAGCTAAAATAATGAGTGATCCCGCAAATGCGCAATCGGTGTATAGATCAATGTGATCTATCTTTTATCAGAAAGTTTGTGCCCTGTTCCAAGACATGTATATCAGATCTGAACTTCAAAAAAATTTTTAACAGAGTCACTTATGCAAGAAATGTAGGTCAAGATGACCTTATTCTTATACCAATGTCAAGTTCTATTCAAGATGCATCTATGTACAAAAGCTTATCTATCTGACTTGCACTTCAAAATAAACATCTTTAAGTCTGTAAAGGACTAACAGATGAATAGACAAATTGGGGATCATGGTTACTGAAGTACTTTATTCAAATTTTATTGCTGAACATAAAGTGGGAGCAATTCATGGAATATCAATTGACATCAAATCAAATGATGAATTGCCAGACTGCTAGTTACACTGATATTGAAACATTCTGGGGCTATGAAAGAACTCTAGAAGACATTTTCACTAGATCTAAATAGTTCCAACTATCATTTAGGCTAGCAGAGGCCTTACTTGTACTTC
This sequence comes from Modiolus philippinarum, assembly GCA_002080025.1. Classification (NCBI taxonomy): domain Eukaryota; kingdom Metazoa; phylum Mollusca; class Bivalvia; order Mytilida; family Modiolidae; genus Modiolus; species Modiolus philippinarum. The sequence continues at coordinate 52,370 of MJUU01052840.1, read as the reverse complement.
CCAACAGTAATGTGGATAGTGACAGGGCATTTTTAGTAAAAAAAAAAGTGTTATGACTATGAACTACACAAACATGTCTTGAAATTTGTCAAAACAGCAACATTGGATTATCATAAAAGTTGTCAGTACTAATTGTTTTAACTATGCCTTAAAAATATTTTTTTTAGACCTGAAAATTATGTCGTCCGCATTATTACACGCTTTTTCAAACTAAAAAGCGTGTAATCACATGACTTTGTATTCTCAGAGGTTGGCAACTATGGCAGGGGATAATAAATAGTACCTTTGTCAAGATCAGTCATGTTGCCTTATTGAACATGCTTTCACCACCATAAATTTACGAAAAGGTCATAACACAGAAGTACCCTCACCCTTTCCCTTTCTTTCGAAAAGTACTACATTTAACGGAAAGAATTTCCATATCACACCATTTGGTTGACGGAATAAGCAAAGAGATACATATTGGGGGTGCCAAGCGGAACTCGTTCCAGGCCATCAGAAAATGCGTTCGATCTGCATGTACCCACTGTGTTCAATTCACGGGAATCGCTCTTTTGCAGGACAAATTTTACATCTAAGTTAATGAAAACGCAATTAAAGGGTGTCTTTGCATACTGATAAATACATTGAAGTGTTCTGTATATCCTAGATCCCCCTAGATCTAACTAAAATCTTGGAGATAAATTTTCGGTCACTTTTCTTACCAGTTGCAGAAATAAAAATGGCGGCGATATCGGTCTACCTAAAATATGTCCTACCATCGCTGGGTAAACCTATGACCCACAAACAAAATTGTTTCACATTGAATTGATTTCTAAAATGAGATTTAAGTAAGATGTTGTATGATTACTGCAAGAATTCAGAACAAATGTAAAAACAAACACTTAAAAAAATATATATACATGTAATATTACCTCCCTTGTTAAAATTCTTCAAGGTTACAAATTCAATTTTTCATCTATTATTGGACATTAAAAAACCTTGATAATTTACCTTCAAGTTAAATGGATAATTTTTCATTTAAACCAAACATAATTTATGACGAGTTTTGTAAAATTTTATTTTCAAAATGAAAATATTAAATAATATAAAAACCTTTTACTTCAATAATATTTTTTTATATAGTTCTAACACTGCACGACCGCCTCCACGGGAGTACTCCGGTACGATGGTGAGGACTGGGCAACTGCACCATTCAACGTGTAGAATGGGTCTTAGTCTCTCGGGGTCAAGACATGCAGGCTAACGGCGGCGCATACCGTAGTTAGGGCTTTGAGTTCTTCAAAGTCCTTCTACACCAAAAACGATCGACCCACCAAGGAATTCGACTGCGAAGTCTTAAGACATTCAGCGGATACCAGGGAAGATCAACGGTACCAAAATCACATTGCAAATGGAGTGGGCGTCCCTCTATATTTAAAAATGCCGTGAGAGACCTGTAAAGGTATTCAAGGCTATAAACCACCATGCTGCTACCACCTCCACGAGAGTACTCCGGTATGGTGGTGAATGCTGTCCGTTCTGTAAGATGACAGATTGGCACCAAAGTAATAACACTTGGTCAGCACCTCATAAACATCATTCATGCCATGTTTGGTTCAAATCCATTCAGTGGTTCTAAAGTAAAAGTTCTTTGTATGCATTTTCCCAAAGGGTCCAATGTTAAAATTAAGATCCCGCTGGCCGCCATGTTGGATGATGGATCCGCACTAAAGTAATAACACTTCGTCAGCACCTCATAAGCATCATTCATGCCCAGTTTGGTTCAAATCCATTCAGTGGTTCTCAAGAAGAAGTTCTTTGTATGAATTTTCCCATTAGGTCAAATGGTGAACTAAGTTACCCAATGGCGGCCATCTTGGAAGGGATCGGAAAACTTGAATGTGTTCAATAAAATATAGTCCTTAACATGCTGAACATTTTTGCAATTTGAACTTGACCTCTATCTCAAAGCGTTTTTGAAATATAGGACATAAAGTAAAAAAACACAAAAAATTTGACCAATAAAGGACCACAACTCATATATAGGTATTTGGATTTTCTTCAAAATATCCATGTGGGTAGATCTTAACATGCTGAAAATTTTTGCAATTTAAACTTAACCTCTATCTGTTATAGTTTTTTCAATAAAAAATAAAAAACATCAAAATTTTGAAAATTTAACGGAAAAAGGGCAATAACTCTTAGACGGGTTGTCAGATTTTCTTCAAAATTTCAGCATGGGTAGATCTTCTCATGCTCATCATTTTTACTCTAGTCAGATTCTTGATATCTGTAACGGTTTTTGAGTTATTTGCAAAAAACTGTAATTTACCCCTATGTTCTATTTTTAGTAACGGCAGCCATGTTGTTTGACCTAAGACATACAAAATAACAAATTTGAAACTAGATACCCTAGTGATGATTCAGTTAAAGTTTGGTTCCATTTGACCTAGTGATTTCAGAGGAGAAGATTTTTGAAAGTGAGCTAACGACGGACAGACGACGGACGACGGACGCCAAGTGATGGCAAAAGCTCACCCTGGCATAGCCAGGTGAGCTAAAAAGTCAAAATTGCCTAGTTTAGGGTTTGTGGCAAACAATCAGTGAATGAACCTATATACACACTTCAAACTTGCAACATAAGTTAAACCAGGTGAGTGGGAGGGATCAGTCAAACACATTATTTTCATTATCTTTTTTTTTTCTCAGCAACTAATCATCGCACTTATAACTATTTAATATTTGCAATAGGATATCTTTCAATTTTGTCGCTAGAACTGCTAGCTATTTCTTGATAAATAATGTTTTTGATTTAATTTTACTTCAAATGCCTTTCTACGACCCTTCAATAGCTGTTGAGTTGCTACCGGACACCCCCGAAATTATAGAGGAGGTTTTGCGCACCAATTCACCGATTAAACCCAGGTTTTTTTTTAAATGGCTGTACCAAGTCATGAAAATTACGGCAAATTTAGTGTTAGTTACCTTTGTCTGTTTGCCTCTTGAACTTTGGGTCTTGACAATTGTGTTCGGTTATATATTTTTATCCCTATTTATCCGTAGTTTTGATTTTACTGAGTGAGATGTAGCTCAAAGCATTGGTTTTAGTCGTAGGTTTGGGTACCCATACACCGGTTTAACCCTACCGCTAGCTTTTGCTAGTGCTTATACAAGTCCGGCTGTCCCAAGTTGCTATCTTTGTTTACGTTTACACGTACACGTGGTTCAAAATTCGTCGTTGGACAAGAAAGGAGTTTTGTACACTCATGTAATTCTAACATGTAATCCATAATAAATACCAGATGATGAATTAGTGTAAGAATGTGTATATTATTTTATTTTTTTACAAACAAATCGTCTAAATTTTAACCATATTAATAACAAAAATGCTTAAATTGATAGCGATGAATGCAAATCTCTTTCTTTTGTAATAGTGTATGAGGGACACTCCTGAATAAATAACGGCTTTATTATTTCTTTTGTAAAAAGAAATATCCCTTTCTACAGTTATTTTTTAATTATTATACCCCCGCTCCCCATCAGGGGATGGGGGTATACTGTTTTCAGTTTGTGTGCGTGAATGTGTGTGTGTGTGGGTGTGGGTGTGGGTCCGTCCGTAACACATTTTCGTCGCATTTATCTCAGCAATGGTAAAAGGTGCAGATCTGAAATTTTGTCAGAAGCTTTGTATGATCATGCCATTTTGTGGAATGTATCTTCAGACCTGTGCAAATACTGCTTCCCGTTTACCGACTTATTCAATTTTTCCCATTATTCCCCTATATTGAAATTTTTCGTCAAGGACTTCTCAGTTTGTGTAAGTAGTAATGATTTGATATTTGGTCTTAAGCTTTGGTTTGATAAGTTGTACCGTGTCTCCCCTTTTCTAGTTAATCACTCAGCTACTTCCTGTTTGCCGATAACTTTGATTTTCTCTATTATAGCCATATATTGACATTTTTCGTCAATGATTTCTCAGCTTGTGTAAGTAGTAATGATTCGATATTTGTTCTGAAGCTTTGGTATGATGAGTTGTACCGTGTCTCCCCTTTTCAAGTCCATCATTCATCTACTTTTCGTCAAGGATTTCTCAGGTTGTGTATGTAGTAATTATTTGATATTTAGTCTAAAGTTTTGGTATGATGAGTTGTACCGTGTCTTCCTTCTTTAAGCACTACTGCAGAAGAAACCATTTAAATTCTATGAAATGTCCATTAAAATACCATTAATATGCCATTAAATGTCATAAATTCATTAAATCTATCCATTTTTTGTTAGAAACTAATTAATGGTTTTCTAAAATATGCCACTAAAATAAAAATTAATGGTATGAAATAATGAAAATACCATTAATTAATCATTAAATTGACTGAATAATTTCTCTTTTCATTAGATTAATGGGCATTAAAATAATAATGACATTATTTATTGTAGAAAAAAAGTAATAGCAAATAAAACAGACACACATATCAAATTAATGACCATTAAATCAAATCAAAGTCAATTTTATGACCATTATATTAACTGTTTATAATTTGATGGTTGTTATTTAGTAAAACACATAAATTAATGGCCATTAATTATATGATTTATATATTAATGCCCATTACTTTACATAACTTATATATTAATGCCCATTACTTACATAACTTATATATTAATGCCCATTACTGTGCATGGCTTATACATTAATGTCCATTACTTTATATGATTTATGTATTAATGCCCATTACTTGACTTAATTTATATATAAATGCCCATTAATTGACATGATTTATATATTAATGCCCATTTCTGTACATGATTTATATAATAATGCCCATTATTTGACATGATGTATATATTTATGCCTATTAATGGACGTAATATATGAATTAATGCCCTTTACTATACATGATTAAAAACTTTGTTCACCTCGCCTAGATCTATTACATGCATCAATACTAAACAATAAGTTATATTTTTTTTCCTGTTACTAATAACTGCATGGGGTTAAATCTTCAATAGAATGACAGTAAATGGTTTGATATTCATTATGCCCTAATTGTACATTTCAACAGTGCATTACGTATAATATATTTTTCCTTTTACCATTGTCTTACCACAGTGAACTCTAAAAAAATGTTGTATACATACATTGCACTCTGAATAAATATATAAAACCTTTTTTAGGGGGGGGGGGTCATGTTTTACGACTGCCAGATATTTGTTTATCATGATTATTATTTTCCATCCATATCCATGTAATTTCATTACGCACGTCATGTGTAAATAACCTTAGGCCAAAAATATGCTTGTTTGAATTAAGATTCTTTGAACAAATAAAGTAGGTAGGTAGCCTGATAGGCAAAGTCATTTTTTTTTTAAATCATTTTGTCTTGTTTAAATAGACACTTATTGGGAATATATTTTACTTTAAAAGTGCTTAACCCAAAACATTATATTTTGTCAAAAAGTACTAATAAAATATGTTAGGATAGGTAGAGGAAATAGAGGATAAGGAAACCTTAAACATACATATTTCTTGGCATTATATCCATATTGAAAATTACTTACGTTATGAATTTTTATGAAGTAAACTACTATTAATAGTAATATTTTTTTTTGCATAGCGCTTTAATCAATTCGTAAAATCATCTATTATTCAATGAAGTATGTGCGAGAGGATCTAAATCTGTCAATACATGTATTAAGTAGTAAATTTTAAATGAAAGTTACTGCATTTCCGTTCATAGCAACCCCAAAAATAATCTATTTGAATACCCTGCAAAATTTGTTCTTTTTGTTTTGTTTTTGATACCCCTTTGGGCCTCTGTTGGTATTGATTTATCTATTTAAACGTTTTAAGTACCTACAGAAAAATAAATTTAAAATTACAAACATTTTTTACTATAGACCCCTTTTGAGCCTCTTGTTTATTTAAAAAGAATTTAATTGTTTGATTTATTTGTTTGAACATGCTGTAAGAAACATACAGAAAAAATGTGCATCAAAATCTGACATCTGACAAAAAAGTTAAAAAAAAACTTCTTTTTTTTCATTTACAACGCCTTTGGGCCTTTGTTCTCAAAAAAACAAAATCAGTCAAAATACTTCAACTGTGCAATCTAATTATCAATAAAATAAAACAAAGCCCATCTGAATTCAATATATAATCAAGTCAAATACGCGAAAACCGATTACGGTTCTGTTCCGTTGTTGGAGGAATTTACAACAAGGAAGTTCCGGTTAACCAGACGCGTGACCAGACGACAATCAGGCAGTTACAGTGTGCTAATTTTTTGCTGAAAATGGACGTTTTGAAACAATTCAAACATGCAGAAATGATATTTAGATAAGTATTAATCATTTATCGATATATATAAGAACGAGAATCAAATTATCAATACCAATCGGTGATTTTTCACTGGGACTGATCTTGACGACAGTTGCACCCTAGTCTGATTTTGATTCCTCATCGACCTTGATAAATTACTTGCTGTTGTCTTCCGGGCTTGCTAGACTTGATGTGTGTCACATTATTTTGACCCAAGTCATTTCCTTTATTCAGAATTTACTTTTCTTTTATACGTAAGGTTTAAAACTCCCGAGTTATAAAAACAGACCCGAGTGGGACACAGACTCTTTTTGATATTCTACCTTCTTTTGTACTATTCTAATGCTGCTGATGAGAGGTGACTCCTTGAAACACATGTACAGCATAACCGAATTTACTGTTTTTAATGCAACTTCGGTATTTTTTGTATTTTGAATTAACAGTTGTTATTATTTATTTTTAAAACGAATAGTTATCAATATTCATCCTTCAATTCACAAAAATGCAGTTTCCCAAACGTGATCAAAGTCAAATCTCTGTCCATAGTGAAACATAATGTGTCTCAGTATGTTGCAAAACTACAGATAATGCCATCTTACACTTACACCTGGATCCAACATTAAGAATGCGGGACAATGGATTAGTCCAATAAAAATCTCAAAACAAGTTTTCTCATATTAAACTTTTTTTTTTTTATCAAGGTTATCAGGCTTTGAAAAAACAGGCCAAATCATGTATTTTATTTAGTCATTTGCAATGTCTTACAAAATTTTTATATTTTTTGTTTAATTTATGAAATGAAAAAGGCAGACAAAGGGATGTTTCGCAATAAAATTGAGTCAATTCCACAGCAAGTTTGTATATCGCAATATATGCAAGTGGAATAATTGTCGATCTACCTTAAATATTTAATAGACATCATCACATTATGACGACACGGGTCACATTACTTTACAGTCTTTTATGTCAGATTTGTAAATTTGCCAATCAAACATTTACCTGCAACTACGTTCTATAGGTTCTTCCTTCTCCCTCTTCTGCTGCCCAGAGTGTATGAATACCTATTTTTTGTGGACACGGTACTTTGTGTAAACTTAAATTTTTCAAGTTCCCCGTCAGGAAATGTACAGTGTGCTGTCCATTTAAAGAGAAAACACAGTCAACCTTACAGAACCAAGTTCAATACCAGATAATCACTTTTTACCATGCTTTATTTGCCGTGACCAACATCCATTTGAAGAATTGACATTGTAAGGAAATGGATATGTCTTGGTTACATCATACGAAACCAAACAACAACCATCACACAGAAGTCTCTTTCTTGGACCTACAATTGCAAGGAAATAGGAAGTGATTGTTTCTAGGATTCACCTGGCACAGAGAACCAGAAGCAGACGTGAAGTTGACATGGGGGCACCTGAGGCATTGTTGAAGAACCGTCGTTGATGCTGAAGGAGGAGCTAAAAGTTTTTTGTAACAGAGACTATTGCCATGTATCCTTTGAGTACTTCAACATACTTTTATATGCCCATCTCGGGGGTCTATCTGAGTATGTTGGAAAAGGAAGTTGTAAGCTTAGTTGGGAAGGGTTCACACATTTATTTTTATGGGATGTCGATCTCGGGGGTTTATCTGAGTATTTTGAAAAAGGAAGTTGTAAGCTTAGTTGGGAAGGGTTCACACATATTTTTATGGGATGTCCATGGAATTCAGTTTCATTTCATTTTTATTTTGTGTGTATAATTTCTATGACCATACTGCTTTCATTGATCAAGTAAATACTGTACAATCAGGCATACTTTTTTACTTAGCAAAATTCTATTTAAACACTAGATAAAACAATTATAATATTTCAACTTCAGCAAAGACGCCTAGAAAAAAGAAATCAATATGAAGAACTCAGTATCAATTATTTAATTCTAAAAAAACTTGATTATTTATTTTCATACCTGGTATTTGAAAATTGCTGATGTACACTTTAAGGGAGGGTGGAGGGTTTGCAAAAGTGTGTGTCTTGCACACTTTGAAAAATGGCACTGTACTTTATATGGAAGTTTCATGTTGTTGGTAAGAGTTTTTTGCAGGCAGTTGTTCATTAAAAAAGACCCCACTCATGCAGATTTGACATATTGTAGATGCATTTTTGATTTTCAACAAGATATAAACATCATAAGTATAAAGCGCATTAAAGTTTGTTTACAGTATGGCAAGTACATGTGTTAATGTCAGTTGTATGAAATATCGTGCCATTTAAGAGATTATGGCCATTGAAATTACAAACACCAGGTATTTAAGGTGTTAATGGCAATTACACTATTAAACCTGCAATTCAAGTTCTTAATGGCCATTACATTGTTCTGTGTACCCATTACTTTTTTCATCGTCATTATTCTAATGCCCATTAAAATACACCAGACAATAAAATAATTGTTAATTTAATGCCCATTAAAATATGGCTTACAAAAATCAATTGATATTTTAATGGCCATTAAAATACAGAAAAAAACAAAAAGTTACTGCCCTTTAAAGTAATGGTCATTACATATCTCGAAAAAGTAATGGTGCTATTAATAATGGTTACAATTAATGCCCATTAAACTTTTTGGTAAAAGAATTCATGCCCATTAACCCCTATCTAAGAAAAAATAATGGCCATTTTATCCATTCAATTTCATGGCAATTACCTAATAAGTCATGCTCATTAATGAAAAAATTAATGGCCATAATTTCCAGTTCATCCCTTTTTTAATAGTTAATATTAAACTTTTTAATGGTAAAGAAAATCAATTTAATGGACAAAGCCATTAAAATTATACCATTAAATGTAACCATTATTAATAGACATAATTTAATGGGTATATATCATGGTACTTTAATGGGTATTCTTACAGTAGTGAAGTCCGTCATATCTCTAGTTCACGTTTGCTGATAACTTCGATTTATTCCATTATACCCATTTATTAACCAGCTAAATACAATATGATAGAAAATGCCTATTTATTATCAGGGAGAAATTTTCACAGCCGGTTATTACGAGATCCAAAGCAGGGCCATTACAGCCAGAAAACAGGGCATTATTACAGGGCCATTATTGATCACATGACATAGAAGTTTATTATGACATTTAAAGAAACTGCTTTTAATTCATATCACTATTTACCGCCTGTATGGAGAATAATTTTTTGTTTCAAATATTTGAACCCACTTGTGACCATTCATTTTAATAATCTCATCATAAGGGATCCGAAAATATACATCTTTTCTTGATTTTCTAAAAAAAATATTTTTTTGTACTTCAGCGGTAAACCTTAATCCAGCTGTATGGAGTATAACTTTTTTTGTTTCAAATATTTGACCCTACTTGTGACCACTCATTTTAATCATCTCATCATAAGAGATCCGAAAATATACCTCTTTTCTTGATTTTCTTAATTTTTTTTGTACTTCAGCGGTAAACCCTATTCCATCTGTATGGAGAATATTTTTTTTTGTTTCAAATATTTGACCCTACTTGTGACCACTCATTTTAATCATCTACAAGGGATCCGAAAATATACATTTTTTCTTGATTTTTTTCAAAAAAGTTTTTTTTTTTTTTTTTTTTTGTCCATTGGGGTGAATCTTAATACAGCTGTATGGAGAAGCTTTTTTGTTTCAGATATTTGACCCTACTTGTGACCTCTCGTTTTACTCATCACATCACAAGGGATTCGAAGATATATATAATTTAAAATATTTTTTTTGTACTTAAGCAGGGTAAAATCTTATATATCAACTTTTTTGTTTCAGATATGTGATCCCACAAACGACTTTTCATGTAAAAATTAACAACCTTTCATGTAAAAAAATGAAAATTATTTTATATACATTTACATTCACTTATCAATCTTTTCAAGATCATTAATCTGGTTAATCAAAGTTTTAAGAAATGGGTATTTTCATAATGACCCCGTTATATGTCCTCGGTCTGTAATAATGGCCTTCGGATGCCGTAATGGCCCTCGGCGTTGCCTCGTGCCATTACAGCTTTCCTCAGGCCATTATCCCAGACCTCGGACACATAACAGGGTCATTATGAAAATACCCATTTATTAATACTATAATACTGAAATTTTTCGTCAAGGATTTCTCAGCTTGTGTATGTAGTAATGATTGATATTTGGTCTGAGGCTTTAGTGTGATGGGTTGTACTGTGTCTCCCCTTTTTATGTCCGTCATCTACTTCCTGTTTGCCGAAAACTTTGATTTTTTCCATTATAGCCATAAATTGACATTTTTCGTCAAGGATTTCTCAGCTTGTGTATGTAGTAATGATTTGATATTTGGTCTGATGCTTTAGTGTGATTAGTTGTATTGTGTCTCCCCTTTTCAAGTCCCTCTCTCATATACTTCTTGTAGATCTGAAATTTTGTCACAAGTTTTGTATAGTCATGCTTATGTGGGATGCATTTTCGGACCAATCGCGTAATTACTTTCTGTTTACCGACTTAGTCACTTTTGACACTTGTAGCATTATAGAATAATTTCTAACTGATAGCAGGGGTATTTCTAGTGAGCTTGGGCTCATAGATGACTTGTTATTTCATTTTGTCTATTATTTAAAAAATTTGAGATAATTTTTAATGTCTGAGTATCACAAACATACCAAATATTAACATTATTTCCCTCTGATCTGTTTAGCGGAAGTACAATATTATAAATTTGCATTGCAATCTACGGAAATGCCCCTTTTATCAATTTCAGGAGAAAATTTTAATTATTTAAGAAAAGTGAATAAAGAAAATATTATATATTTTTATATGGTTTGGAAAAAAAGTATATGTAGTTTTAGTATAGTAAGTGAGAACCGAACCGTCAGTCAAAGAACGAACAATCCATGGACAAAGGCAACATCGGAAACACTAAGAAACAAGGACACCACTTGAGAACTGGACAAAAAAGAAAAAATGAAGACACACATACAAATTAACAACACGGACCCAATAAAAACCATGGGTGAGATCAGGTGTACCGGTAGAGTAAGCATCTCCTGCTTCTTATAAGACAACCGCCGTGTTGAAGATGTCAACTCCGCTAGAAAATTAAAAATCCGATAGAGTAAAAACAATCTTTAGTTGTAGAGGGAAAGATCTGTTGTCATCTGGGAAACAGATATCCCGTAACGATCGACAAGATCGTGATGTCGGCCGTAAAACTTCTGTAGTGATGACTTTAAGTTTTTGGTAACGTATCGTTGATTAAGTAGTCTATTTGTAATCAACTGGGCTCTATCAAGGAAGTCGCTGTATCGACCACAAGCCCTTTAATAGTGAATGAGTTGTGAGATGTAAACTTCCATTTGCTGGTGATTTTGGAATGTTGTCACAAAGAAAAGGGAAGTTTACTATTGGAAAAGTGAAGTCATCGCGTTTGTCGTACAACCTAGTGTGTAATGTACCTCTGTTGTCAATTTCAAGATGAAGGTCAAGATGAAGTATCACAGGCTATAAATCTTGAAAAGAAATTTAGAGGGAAGACAAATGATACATGTACTACATTTTTCTTTAAATTGGTAATTTAAACGGCATGGCCAAGGTAGTTCCCTAGTCGTTAAGCCAAGAAATGTCGTTCTACAAATTGTAATTGTCCATAACGTCTAGTTGATATTTTTAATCAGTATCGGATGAATATTGGTACGCATTTAAGCATAACAAATACTATACAATGATGAATGAAAGGATACGAAGTAAATGAGACAAAGCCTCTTCAAATCATGTTAAAAACAAGCAAAGGAACAACGCCTTTATTGTTGTTCTTCATCTTGAAGTCACCATGAGGCCTTCAACAATATGTTTTGCTCATAACTCATACTGACTTCAATACGGCCTTAGCACCGGTTTCAGCAGTTTAAGCGGAATTCTTTGCTAAATGTCGAAGTTCATAAAAAAGTACATGTTTGGGGAAAAATATATAATTTTAGTATTGCTTACATTTACAGTACATATAAGACAGTGCAAAATCCCCTCCCTTTCCTATACATGGAGAAAATGGCAACAAATTTTTTCAAGATATTGTAACATAAACAACACTTTCAAACAAAAAAAAATAAAGATTTGAAAACTTTTTTTCTTGCAACCAACAATTTCCAATTTGGCCTTAAATAGCGATTATTCCGATGGCAATATGATTAGAATCAAATTCATATTTCGTAAGCAAATTCTCATTAAAATTATCTCTTAGTCATTGCTCTGATTTGTAAAGATATTTAATAATTCAGTTATTAAACGGTATCAAGTTGTTTGATCCCAGCTATTGGAGGATTTAAAAGATATTCAGCACCTGATGGTGATATCTTCATGACTGATCCATTTGTACCATGCGTTATCAGCTGCCAAAATGATTTTGCCACAAAGTCGGGCCTGTTTAAAACAGAAGGAAATAAAAGATCAACTTCAACATATTATACATCAAATGATTGTCACTATTAAATTGACAATGAAAGGAAAGGAAATTCAGTAAATAAACATGAGACAAAGTCTCTACAAACACATGATAGAACAAAGCAATGAAACAACGCTTTTGTTCTACTTCACCTTGAAGTCACCATGCGGCCTTCAACATGAGCAATTCTCATATTTCATTGTAACTTCAAGACGGCCCTAGCACCGGTTTGAGTAGAATGCACCCCTAAACGGGGCAATTGTAAAGACTTAATTTTCCGAGCAAATGTAAAGACATAACTTCATTAGTCTACATCAACACGTAATGGATAGAAAAAACGTATTTTCCGAAAATAGAATTAATAAACCACTAGTATTACTTTTTCTGATTATTCCATCATTTTCAGGGCTGAATTATCCTTACTTCTAATTGTAGCGAACAAAGAGATATTTTAGAAGAAATGAATGATTTCACACCCTGAATAACGATGAACCTAATTTGTCGAATTTTATACAAGGTTCAAACTACAAATGATGCTGAACAAGAGGAATTGTCACTTAAACGATTTGACTATACTTTGAAATGTTTGCTTAATGTATAAACTTGTGTATTTGTACTAGTTGTCAACATAAACTTCGATCGTTGTATGTACAATTGTTTTTAAGGCTCAACTTTCAATATTTGTGAGATGATTCGTTAAAATGAAATATATTTGCTATCTTTTTCGGTATGTATGTAGAATTATCCTGAAATCATATTCCCTCAAGAATATGGTATTCTCAGGTGAATATTTTTTGTTTTTGTCCCAAAACTCAATGCAATGCATATATACAACACTCCAGACCCAAGCTTTGCTTTTGGTCCTTTTTTATCACGAAACGGCATGTCTAACATCACATTTATCTGCAAAAGACACTACACTGACTGCTTAATGAAGGAGATGGACATTGACAATTCATTTGGCAACCCCACATAAAAGCACTCCACCATACCAAGGGAGTACATACTAAACAATCATAAATCAGTATTGTCTTCTTTTTTGGTATCAAGTTGAGTGAGCAGAATAACACCCTGCCTTGTATCTACTGGATACCTAAAATTACATAAATGTCCTTACAAACAAAGATACATTGCTGGGTCTGCCAAATACACAGCAAAACCCCGTTCTAAGATCCTCACTTCATTACTTACTGCAATCAAAGATGGCCTTAAGATATATAGCGATAAAGTATATTCAACAAGTGGAGTGAATCAGATGTGGATTCTCAAAAACTCAAAAGACTGATCTATCTTCAACTGAACGCAACCACTGCAACAGTGCCAAAACATTTGATTTTTCTTCTCTGTATACTAATCTTCCACACGATAAGCTAAAGTCAATTCTCCTGGATTTATTACATCAGTCTTTCTGTACTAAACAGGCGAAAAAGATTTTCAAATTTAGTGATAAGCAAAGATGGGGCCAATTTTGTTAAACATTATACTGATTCACACAAAAAGTATACAGGGGAGGATGTCATCGCAATGCTAGAATTCTTGATTGATAACATATTTGTAGAATTTGTAGGACAAGTTTTCCAGCTGACAATAGGGATACCGTTTGGGACTAATTGTGTGACGGGTGCCA
>MJUU01052840.1:15422-33577 GCA_002080025.1 Modiolus philippinarum | reverse complement strand
AATCTTTGTAAAACACCTTCTATATATCATTCCTGTAAAGTTTGATTGAATTTGCTTCAGTGGTTTCAGAGGAGAAGATGAAAATGTGAATTTCCCATAGGGCCAATGTTAAACTATGTTCCATGCTGGCGGCCATGTTTTTTATCGGATCGGAAAGAAATGAGCAATTTTTGTTAAGGATCTTTAGTACATCCATTTCTGTAAAGTTTGGTTGCATTTGCTTCAGTGGTTTCAAAGGAGAAGAAGAAAATGTGAATTTTCCCCTAGGGTCTAATGTTAAACCATGTTCCGTGCTGGCGGCCATGTTTTTTGTCGGATTGGAACGAAATGAGCAATCATTGTTAAGGACCTTTAGTACATCATTCCTGTAAGTTTTGTTAAATTTGCTTCAGTGGTTTCAGAGCAGAAGATGAAAATGTGATTTTTCCCATAGGGTCCAATGTTAAACCTAAGTTCCTTGCTGGCGGCCATGTTTTTTATCGGATCGCAACGAAATGAGCAATCTTTGTAAAGGACCTTCCCTACATCATTCCTGTAAAGTTTGGTTGAATTTGCTTCAGTAGTTTCAGAGGAGAAAATGAAAATGTGAAAAGTTTAACGGACGGACGACGGACGCCGGACGACGGACGGACGGATGACGGACGACGACGACGGACGCCAAGTGATGGCAATAGCTCATACTGACCCTTTGGGTCAGGTGAGCTAACAAGAAAGGAATTCTTGAAAATAACATACATCAATGTGACTAATATTCATTGAAAGTTAAAACTGACATAAAAAAAGTTTAAAAAAAGTTCTTTCGAAAAGGGCAATTAAAATCCTGTTTTACACATTTGTTTCAAAACTTTTAAAGACAATCATGGAAAACCAACTCTCGGATCACTCGGATCAAGATATTTTTGGCAGCATTTTGAAATGATTTTGTTGTCAATCTAAATTATTACGTTTTATGGAAGACTGGGGGCACTGGACAACGACAGATATCTTTTGGATGATATCCAGATTTGATTGATAAATATTCAATTCTCTCCTTTCAAGATTGTGGTCATGGAGTTAGTAGTCTACCTGTGCTGGGTTTTATTCGCATGTTTACTATACTTTAGGAAAACGGGAAAGATAAAGTACATCAGCAATCGAATACCGAAGCAAGAATGATGAAAGGGGGAATTCCAAAATCATATATCCAAAATCACGGCAATTCACAGCAACACGAGACAGTATGACAAAGACAAAACATACAAACAAGAACGCCACAAAACTAAAGCACTAGCAGTGTGAACCCTTATAAAAACTGAGGTATCATCAAGTGCTTCGGAATGGTAAGTATGATCTGCTCCACGCGTGGCACCCATCACACTGCAAGTGAAAAGGCAGGTTTTGTCATAGTAGGTGTTAGTCATTCCGGTAACAAACTCTGGATATACCCAAAGACATCACGGGTAAGCATGATCTGCTCCACGCATGGTCATGCTGAATCAAAAAGATGATGTTTGGGTACCCATAAACCGTTTTAACCTAAAGCTGGCTTTTAACTTGCTAGTGTCGGTGCCAAGTCCGACTGTCCCGAGTTCCTATCGTTGTTTTCGTTTGTCTTTTTTCTTGTTTGTGCTTTTCATGTGTTTTTCCCTGGTAGATTGTAGCATGTTTTTGTAGTTTTCAGCTATTTTTGATGTTTCTCGGTATCCTCTTTTTTTTATAGCAGAATGTATTATTATGTCAAATTCATGATTTAACATAATAAAACCCTAATGTCCATATTAGTATATAATAATAAGAAGGTCAGATGCAATTTAATGATTTGATATACCAGAGTGTCTTTTGTTAGTTTCATGATTCAGCATGACAGTATTTTAACTGATTACGGTTGAAATTTGTATTTATATTGTATGTATAATTTAGGCTGATCAAATACTTACTCCATCGCGACAAATTGTTTTCTTCCTTCATTAAAACCAGCTGAATCTAAAGACCTTTCGGGTCCCTTTCTAAATAGTTCTGTGTCAACTAATTCAGGACAAATACACATAAATGAGACGTTTTCACATTTAGGGTTTTCCTGAAAAATGTAGTTATGAATGAAATGAATAAACACAAAGTGTGTCTTTCTTTTTAACTTTACGATAGAACATTTATGAAAACCTTTTACTCTTACCCTTCCGGAGCACCACATGTCACTCTTAGTTTCACTGGAGTTCACACTATGAGTGCCTTTGTTTTGAATGATGTGATTTTTATGTCTATGCTTTGTATCTGTCTAACGTCATTGTTTTCTGTGTTCTCGTTTTGGCCATGTCATTGGGCATCGATTTTTGTTAATGTCACTCCTTTGTTCCTTCAGTATTCTACTGCCGTTGTTTCACTCTAATCACGAAAATTCGTTTGCTTCGGGTGCAACACAAATTTCATTTTACTTCTTGTTACTACTTTACTCTCTTCTAACTTTATCTCAAATTAACTATTTGAATTATGCACATTTTTTACACAAGAGTTGACGGCCTATAGTGTTATCCTTTGTTTGTAATCAAGATTAATAACTTTTATCTCTCAAGGTATAATGTTTCTTTTGCCACAATATGGTCAAATAAACTCGAATGGGCAGTTTTATGTAGAACGTAAGTCTTCCTTGAGTTAACATTTATGCTTATAATTTTACACTTGATTGATTCAGTGATACATGGGAGAGGTCAAAATATTTCAACCCCTCCGATACAATAAAAATAAAATACCTAAGTTACTGTAAATTAAGTTACTGTATATGAAAAACTTACGCCACTTTAAGTTTTAAACAATAAGGGTGGGTAATAACAATATTATCGAACAGAATTGTCTAGACCTGAAATAAAAGTGAAAAAACAAAAAAGCCAAAAAACCACCCACAAATTTGTCCCTTAAAATATAATGTTCAGGGAGATGGTGACATTGTAAAACGAGAAAACAGACAAAAACGAAATCCACAAACTTGAGACTAAGGAACTGAGCCTGAAACGCTTTACCTGACTATATTATTCTTATATAAACAACGCCTAGATGATGACCAAATATGATGTTTTTCTTTTTCCTTAGGGTCAAACGGTAAATTATAGTTTGGTTGAATTGGCTAAAGTGGTGTTACAGAAGATAATCAAAATGTGATTTTCTTATACAGCATAACGTAAAAATATGTTCCGTTCTGGCGTCAATGTTTTGTAATATCCGACCGAAATGAGCTTTTCATATATCATTCAAATTTGCCTCAATAATTTCATCGTAGATAACTAAATGATTAATTACTCATAAAGTCCAATGTAAATCTATGTTCGGCGTAGGCCGCCATCTTTTTGTATAAGACTATTAATAGAGGATTAAATAAAAATGTGATTTTTCCAATAGGTTCCAATATTAAATCTACATGTAGGTCCACATTTGCGGCCATGTTTTTTGTAGCATCGAAATAAAATGAGCAATCTTGAAAAAGGGCATATCGCGGTAAAGTTTTGTCTAGTTTTATTCAGTGATTTCAGAGGAGAAGCTGAAAGTGTGATATTCCCATAGGTTCAGTGTATTCCCATAGGGTTCAGTGTGAAACCTAAGCTCTGTGCTGGAGGTCATGCTTTTATCGAGTCAGAACGAAATGATCAATCATTGTAAAGGACCTTCCGTGAATCATTCCTTTAAAGTTTGATTGAATTTGCTTAAGTGGCTTCAGGGAAGTTGAAAATGACATTTTTTCAAATAGGATCAAATGATTAACATAAGTTCTACGCTGGCGGCCATGTTTTTTTTTGTACGGTCTGAACGAAATGGGTAATGAAAACCCTCCATATAGCATTCCTGTAAAGTTTTGTTAAATTAGCTTTAGTGGTTTCAGAATTGAAGATGAAAATGTGAAAAGTGATGGTAAGACGGCAGACGGCTAATAGCTCACTCTTGGTCAAGTGACATACGACTTTAAGTACTTACAATTTTACAATGTGATCTGTCACAAAAACCAGATGAAAAAAATCCTGAGGTGACCGTAAATTTAGTTTCTGCATATGACTATTTAGAAAACCTGGTTTCTCTTCAGTTCAGATCGAATCAAAACATAAGGAAATCCATTAATTGAAGTATGTGTAAAAGTGATAGAGAACTGAGTACCAAAAAGTCTAAATATCTCAAATAATATACAGTGGATTCTGCCTGATCCAACACACTGTGGAACTATGAATATGAATGAAAAAGAAAGGAAATGGGGTAAATGTCAAGGAGACAACATCCCATATCCAGGTTAAAACGACCCAAAGCAAAGCATCTATGGGTCACCGTACGGTCTTCAACACAGTGAGGAACCTCACACCATATAGCAAGCCCTAAATGGCCCTAAAAAGTGAATAAATCAATGGAAACAAAACACATCCAATAACCCAAATATCAAGAAACTAAAATTTTATAAGAAGACAAGGACAAGCCAATGTGTCGGATTATACAGGATATCGGAATAGTCAGGTTGAAAAAAAAACATTTAAAAGCTATATTTGCGGTCAATAAACTATATCGGATTTCACAGGATGTAGGAAATTCTCAGGTGTCAGATTTGACAGGCTTCACTGTATAAATCAATGGAATAAACGACAGTAGAATGGCGAAAGAACAAGGGATGTGATAATTACCAATATCAAAGTCCAAATACATAGCAAAAACGGGAACACAGAAAAACAAAGACAAAACAAGGACATGAATTAGCTACAATGCATGGAAATAAAAATACAACATTAAGAACTACGACACTTACAGTGTGAACTGTCATGAAAACCGGGGGTGACATCAGGTGCCCCTGAATTTTAAGCACGTCCTGCTTCACTAGCGGCATCCTCTAAACACACACGCTATGGCAACGAATCAAATTTCAAATATTCACTCAAAAAGTCATTAAACAGTAATGTTGAAACTGTGCACCAGACAATTTCAGACATATTAATGCTCTTTGAAGCAAGCAAAATAATACAAATTGAAATATAATCAATAGTTGTACAAAATTTATTTTTACAAAATATAGTGCAGTGGCCGAGGCCACAAATGTTCTGGTATCGAACAATGGCTGCAGACTATCAAATGGACAAAGCACGATAACAGTACATAAAAGTCCAGCGATAATACGAAAACAAGAACACCAAACGATGGACCAAGAAACACATGACAGTCTATAAACCATACAAACCTTACAAATATAACACTCGAAACTAAAGCATTTACAGTGAGAACTCTGCTATCAGATGCTCTGAAAAAGTAGACATGTCATTGTTTGTTTAAACCGACCGTTACACTTTCAAAAAGTCTATCCAGTGCAAAGTTGATATCGGAAAACATGTATCTAGCTGAAAATTTCCGTCTAATTTGTTAAATCGATATTTCATATTTATCTTTATTATTGCTGTGACTGCCATATAATTTTTGGAGGGACGTTTCAACAAAGTCTAGACATATCTTGTGAGAAGTTTCTGTGTTGTTTTTTTCACAGAATGACTGTATGAAACACAAAGTATACATTAACGAATCAACTTTTTGATATGCACTTAATTCCTAAAGAAGCAAATATCAAAATAAATACACATATGAAATTCTAAAGCCTTATCACGAACGTTCAAAATATTTTTTGGGTGTTTTGTTTTTCTGTGTAGATAATCACAGTCCAAGGTCAAGATCACTAGGTCAAATATTCTGGTACCGACTGAAAATTCTTGTTACAAGGAACCAACATCTAAAATATGAAAGCCATATCACTCACAATTCTAAAGATATACCCAATGTTATTGTTTATTCATTTTCCAAAAGTTGGTCAACTGCCAAGGTCAAGGTCATCAGGTCAAATATTCTTGTACTGTTTGAGAGGTTGTACAACAAGGAAGACAGGAGAAAACATGAAAGCTCTATCACTTACATTTAAGCGCCAAAAGTATGTCGATTTTTGTAATTTTCCTGGGTGTGCATTTCATATTAAAACTGCTGTTGTTAAAAAAAATTCCACGAATTCATTTCTAGACCGATTTCCATTATATTTGCAATATTTAAAATGCTTAACAATCAAATTTTGGCAATAAGTTAGAAATAATTATTTTAGCTTAGTAGGTATTTCACGAATGGATATGGAGTAAATGAACATGAGACCATAACACATATGTTTACTCCAGTTGCAGTATTTTAATGAGCTGTATGGCCATTTCGAAAATTAATTCCTCTTCAGCAGCACTAGAACCCAAAGATAGGAAATCCATAATTTCAAAAAGTATTTAAAATGCATAAAACAAAACCAAATAGATTCTTTATTGTGACGATTTAAACAGAGCTTCAAATGTTTTACACAAGAATTTACTTTAGATATAAAGTAATTATGACATCACTTTTTGTCCATTTGTGTTTCAATTGTGATAATTAGAAAACTACTTAACTACATTGATTTATTCACTTTGTAGTTTTGGGGCCATTTAAGGCTTGCTTTATGGTGTGAGGTTGAACACCTTACGGTGATCCCTAGATGCTTTGTTTTGGGTCGTTTTAACCCGGAGATGGGATGCTGTCTCCTTGACGTTTACCCCATTTCCTTTCTTTTTCATAAAATGAAGTTTAAATTATAATTACAATACATCGGCAAACAAATACCGAAGCAATAACGAGAAAAGGGGAGATTCTAAATTCGTAAATCCAAAATCTCGGCAATTCACAGTCAACACGACAGGAAGACAAAGACAAAACAAGTAAAAAAAAATGAAGAAGAACGTCACAAAACTAATCTACAAACGGCTAGTCGAGCTCTTTTTAATTATGTAGATTATATGAAAGCCGGTCCAGTAATGAATTGATGAAAACCGCCATTTAAATACAAATGCATAGGACAATTTGCCATAGTTTTGTGACGTGAGTGTACTAATCAAATGATCTACCATATAATAAAGTATTTTTGATCATAGACATTATAACAGACAGACAGAGAAAAAAAAACTATATGTAGGTACTCCATTGAAGACTTTTGTAAGCAAAGTTTGATAATTTATCAATTTTCATTGCACAAATACATTATGATGACATGGTGCATGAAGACGCACGTTAAGTGTTGCATTTAAATTACAACCCATACTTTTCAACTGCAAAGTTTCAAAAAAGATTCATGAATACACGTAGGTGCACGGCAATTTTAACTTTTACCTGTTTTTGCACCTTTCTTGAATTTTCGTCGTAGTTTATCTTAATTAGTGGCCAAAGCACCGTAACTCCAAATAATTTGGAACCAGTTTTTCTTTAGCTTCTAATACAACTGGTAAATCAGAAGAACACCAATACCGGAAGTGGACAAATTGTATTTTTAAATGATATTAATTAATCCTTAATATAAATTTTTTGGAGACTGAAAGTTTAGTTTCTTATAATGGAAGCAGATAGCTATCTTTTTGCATCGTTATGTTCATTGAATGCGAACACTGATTTTTTTTTTTCGTTGGCGTACTACTATATGTCCAAATCTTAGATTATACCAGGCTTATGTGCAGAAGAACGTTGGTAATTGGCACACGAAATCACTGTGAGAACTTCACTAAAATATGTTTATATTTAATTGTTGTTTGAAATGTGGTTTATGTTTCATGACTTGTTGTTCTGTTTTGATACATCATTCTTTCTTTTATGTGCTCCTGTAATAAGTTATTTTTAGCTTTAATTTTCCTTGACATTTTCAATGCCAATTTATCTTGAGATATAATAAATTGTTTTGCTTTCTTCAAACCTACGAATGGAACGGCTGTTTATAAATCAAAATCAGTAAGGAAATATGCCTTTGCCCATAAATTTTTTCAATTGATCCGTCTGTGAATGCTAGGTGTTATTTCACATAATATGCATTTACAAATTCAAAGTGTTCCTGTAATTTGTCGTAAATATTAAATATATATATTCTTACGTTTCAGAATAAGTGTTTTAAGGGGAAGGCTGTACTAGTATATTTAAAAAGAAAAATAAACACTTACAGCCCATGATCTTGTGAAACCTAATACACCACATTTTGTAGCACAGTATGCTGGCATAAAGTACAATGGAGTGAAAGCTGAAAAATATGAACAAGTCAAATTTTAAAAGTTGTTGCAGAAATATGAAAGTACTCGCGGTCAGTAGTCCGTATATCGAGAAGTGACACCATATCCCTTTCACATGCATGAATTTTTCCTACGTCACTTTCCGAATGAAAAATTCGTAGTCGTTTTTTTTTTATCATGAATGGTTTTTCAGGAATTTCCACTATGTCCACGGCTCTTCATCGATAATATCATCCAGTCTATCAGTTTCCGTCTCCGATTGCAACCTATCGTAAAAAGGTTGCACTAAATCGTGAAAAAATCTTATTTTGGCATTTAAAAAACATAGTGTTCAATGATACATTTACGAAGAATTCTGGAAAATATTCGGTCGTTTTTCAATTGCTTTATTGATCAAATCATAATTAACGTAAGCGTCATGAAAATATATTTTACTACTTAACAAAGGCAAACAAATATACTTTGAATATGTTTTTTTTAGATCAATGCTAGTATTGACGACTCAGTATGAGCATTATATTTTGCACTTCAAATCGAAGTTAAGTCCAATTCCTCAAGGTATAATGGAAGATTAGACTTACGTCGATTTGTACTTTTTTTGTCCTCTGTGGAAACATAGGTCGAAACATGATTTGTACAATATTATCGTAGGATGTAATATTGTCACGGTAAACCTTTATTTGAAGAATTAGCGGGGCTTTTTAGCCTAAACTTTTTATGAGTAAATGTTATTTCAGTTATTTTTATGACTTTTATATGAATTAATAGAACAATCGTTGTAACTTATACCTTTACCTCATATATTCGTTAATTCTCGTTAGATTACCGTTAATAATACCTTGATTATCTGTACAAAACTAGGATTCAAGTAGGTTCAACATAGCAATCTTACTGATTGAGCATATGTGCGTCAGAATAATAAAACTTTGTAAACGTATTAGCTGTAATATTCTCATACTAGTTTTATTGTAACATTTGTTTTTTTATTATTTATATCACAGAAGCAATTTTTGGCTCGCGGACCATAGGTCCGAGAACCTTTCTCGCGAGTAGCCATCGTGTTTTTTTTTTTTNTTTTTTTTTGCGATCTTGTTAACTCGATATCTCTAAAATAGTAACTTACTGGAAATTGTGCATTTGCATCATGCAATCGGAAAATTGGCTGAATTTTTGCATTACTTTAACTATATGTGCAGTGCGAAATTTTGTATATTCCCATTACATCATCTTAAATAAGAGGAACTATTTTAACAATCATAAAACTCTCAGTTATCTCTCTGTACCAAGTTAGTACCAACTTAGTTATATATAGTCAAAGTGGAGATCTAAATACCAAAAGAGGCCATTGATATGCTAATTGAAATTATCTCCACTTTAAACCATACAAAACTAACTTAGCACGAAGTGATAAAGCAGTGTTATTACCTGTTTGTAAAAAAAGTACTTAATCTTGTCAAAATTATCTGTATTGCTTTAATAAAGCCTTCCTATAAAGTACAAACGATTAGACAATGATAGGGCAAATTCATTGTTGTCAAAAACAGGTGACCACACACTTTGCCATTATGTTCTCTGTCAGCTTCAATACTTATTTCGGTTTATGAATTTCCAAATCTTTTGATTTTGCACTGAAGAGACTTCAGTTGTCGAAATGCGCATCTGCAAAAACTAAATTCACAGGTATCTTTGGTATTTTGCTGTATATATCACGACATTCGTTGATGTAGATTTGTAATAAATCTCTTAAGTTTAATTCTAGAAAGGAGAAAATGAAAGTGGGTTGTATGATTACAATTTTTATGTTTTTTTAGATAAAAGATGTTCTACAAATTATGCATACAGATCATTCCATTAGAAAAATTATATTCTAGTAATAATATGCAAAATAATTTTATATTTTGTTTGAACAAGGTATTGTAATACGTAACACTCTAACCTAGCTGTGTGATAACATGAACAAGAATATGTAACAGAAGTTCTGTTTTTTAAAAAAAAAATAGTTGCACCGAGTGTATGTATCTTCTATTAGACATTTTTTACTATTCATGGTCTAAACTGAAACCGAATCCGAGACCGAAACCGAAACCAGCATACACATAATGATTTGTGTTAGCAATGTTTAAATACTGTTTCAATGTTCTATTAGTTCAATTGTTTAGCCTTCTTTCTGATATCTCTACATTGCACTTTCAATCCTTAATTATTACAATGTAGTAGAAGTAAATTGGAATTCGATAATAGAATCCAAAATTGTTTAAAACAAAGGCAGTAGAAAGTTTAAGTTTTGTTACACAATTTCTATTGTCGATACTTGTAGATTCTTTATTACTTTAAAATGTAAAGCGCCGATGTCGTTGTCGGGGTCGGCGTTGACAGAATACATTAGGTTCTAGTGGACAGATTATTTTAAAATTTTGGTATGGCATTACTTATTTATAGCGCATTTGTAAGCTTGGATTCTCACTTTGAGTCCCTGGTTCCGCCTATTCAAGTTGAAAGGATGAAAACTGGTTAAATATGATGTTTTTGCGCCTGTGGACAGCATAACTTTGGTTCCAGGAAAAAGATTATAATATTCCACATCTTCGGCATATGGCGTGTACATTTCACAACTCATTCGCTATTGCCGTGCCTGTAGTTTGTACAGCGATTTCCTCAACAGAGCAAAATTACTGTCTCAAAAACTTATACATCAAGGATATCTTCAGTCACTGTTGCAATTGTCACTACAGAAGTTTTACGCTCGTCGCCATGATTTGCCAGGCCTTTACAATGTTTCTATTTCATAAATGAGAATAGATATCTTTGGGTGTATCAAGAGTTTTACTTTGCAGTATACGTATACGTTGCAGTTTTTGCGCTCTGCATTCAGTTTAAATCGAAAACGCAAATTATAATTTTAGCCAATAAGACATTAGAAACGGACCTAACAATAAGTTGATCAAAGTTCATCAAATCAAAACACGTAAATCGCTTTTCAGAATCAAATTAAACCAATCGCAATCGATTTCCGGTTTTGAGCTTGTAAATTTCTTCTTTATTCAAACTTTTAAAATTTTGTTGGATATATATAATCGTAATCAAATAGACTGGTGCTTGTAGGTTCTCAAGTACAGCTGTTTAACGGAACATGGAAGGATTCAATATCGACTGTGTAAATTCACTACAACAGATGTAAATTTCACCGTTTTAGGATTTTCATTTTAAATAATCATTAGATTTAACACGAACACTATAGAATTTTTCTTTTCATTGTGAGATTTAGTCTGCGGTTTTATTCGATCTTTATTTAGTTGATTAAGGTATAATAATTTAGATATTAAGGCTGCGGGTTTAAACTCAACCTTTGAAAATGACCAAAACAGTTCAGGTTTTGTTGAAAAGTTTATTTTATTTTATCCTTTTGCAGATGTTATATATGTTGCGATATACAAATTTCATAACTTTCAGCATAAATAAGGTCTAAAAGGAGAACTTTAACTACATATTTTCAGAAATGATCACAACAATTCAGTGTTACTTTTGAAATTGTATTTCGTCATACCCTTTCGAATCAGTTTAATATGTTCCGACATATAATATAGAATTCCTGAAATTTATCATAAATAAGGCATGAAAAGCATGATAATTTTAGAAAGGTAAGATTCTAAGCATGTGATTTCCTAAGTTTTGGCATAAATAAAGTATTAAAAGTAAGTTTTAGGTCTGTGGTTTAAATTAAAAACTTTAGAAATGACAAAACAATTAAATTTTTTCAAGAGTTTATTTCATTTGTCCTTTCGAATGGGTTTTATATGTTGTGAAAAACAAATTTCATAATTTTTACCATCAAAAAGATTAAATAAGCAAGATTTGTAGTATATTGTTTAAACTAAATCTTTAAAATTTACCTTAATAAATCACATTTTGAAAATTTAATTTATTTATATACTTTTGAAGGAGTTTGATATGTTTCGACATTTCACGAATTTTAGCATAACTACGTTTGCAAAAGAAGACATTCAGTTTGTGGTTTATTTATACTAAAACTCATAAAATGTATTTCTCGCAACTTATAAAACTCCTTCAAAAGGATAACATGATATTAAATTTTTGTTTGGTCATGTTCAAACAATAAGTTAAAACCACAGGCTTAAAATCTTACTTCAAATACCTTGTTAATGCAGAAAGTGATGAATTTTATATATCGCAACCATTTAAACCCTTGAGAGAATATGTGAAATGAAATATTCAATAGAAATAATTCTTGTTTTTCTTTTTTATTTTTTAAATTTTAAATGTTGGGTTTAACCCCTAGAGGAAAATTTTACTTTTGAAACCTTTTAAGTGTTAAAAGTCATGACATTTGTATTTCGTAACACAAAGATACTCATTGAAAAGATATATGAAATAAAATTTTCAAAGGATCATAATTTTTGAAAATTGTGTTTTTTTTAACCATAGACTTAAAATTTTACTTTGAATAACATATTTGTGCTACCGGTCATTCATGAAACTTATATATCAAAACATAAAATTGATTCAGAAGAATATGATGAAATAGAATTTAAAATAAACTGAATATTTTTGGTTATTTCATGAGATTCAGCTTAATATGAAAACTTAAATCGTACATTCCAGACTTAATTGTTACTAGAATTCATGAAGTTTGTATATTGCAATATAAGCAAATTCTTGCTGCATATATATACTTATATAACAACGACAATAGAATACCGAAGGAACAAAGCACAAGATTACATAAATCAAAGTCAAGAGACAAGGCAAAAGCAAAAACACAGGAAGATGGAAGACCAAAGACACCACATGCCCACAGAACACACCAACATTACATATACAACACAAAAAACTAAAGCACTAACAGTGTGAACTATAAAAAAAACAGAGTGACATCAGGTGATCCGGAAGGGTAAGCATGTCCTGCTCTGTATACAGCACCCGTCACACTGTCAATGGCTCAATCCAGGGTGAAGTCAAAACCGGTAATGTCAAATCCGGGAAGACTTGAATCTAGCTGAAAATGTCAGTTTTCATTTGTGACACTGACATTTCATATCTATCTATGATGTCGTGGTGACGGCCATAGAATTTCTGAAGGGACGAAAGTAACAACGACTGAACATATCCCTGACTCAGCAGGTTATGTGACAGTGCTTTTGCTCTTTCCACAAAGTCACTGTATGTACTGCACGCTATACAGTAACGAATCAAATGTGAAATATATACTTCATATGCTGGGGATGTAGGTATATTTCTGCAGAGAAAGGGAACGTTCACAATCGGAAAGTCATTTGATTCGTTACTGTTGAGCGTGCAGTTCATACAGTGACTTTGTGGAAAGAGCAAAAGCACTGTCACATAACCTGCTGAGTCAGGGATATGTTCAGTCGTTGTTACTTTCGTCCCTTCAGAAATTCTATGGCCGTCACCACGACATCATAGATAAATATGAAATGTAAGTGTCAAAATTGAAAACTGACATTTTCAGCTAGATTCAAGTCTTCCCGGATTTGACATTACCGGTTTTGACTTTACCCTGGATTGAGCCATTGACAGTGTGACGGGTGCTGTATACAGAGCAGGACATGCTTACGCTTCCGGAGCACCTGATGTCACTCTGTTTTTATAGAGTTTACACATATGTAATGTTGGTGTGCTCTGTGGGCATGTGGTGTCTTTGGTCTTCCGTCTTCTGGTGTTCTTGCTTTTGCCTTGTCTCTTGACTTTGATTTATGTAATCTTGTGCTTTGTTCCTTCGGTATTATATTGCCGTTGGTATATAAATATTTATATGCAGCAAATTATGTATGCACATTTTTTGGTCATAATTACATAAAAACACAAAGTTTTAAATCAAATTTTCCTATTAATAATGAAATGCTTAAAGTCTAATCGGTTCTGTTACATTGAATTTATAAATAAATCTACTGTTAAATTTTAAAAAAAGAAAGCATAACTTTTGAGTCAATAAGAAACTAATTATACATGCAATAAATAGAAACAAAACTCATTTCATTTTGTATGATATGGTTTCGGTTTTAGTCTCGGTTTCGGATTCGGTTTCGGTTTGGGCGATGACAAGTAAAAATGTCTATTAATGATATGTTTCTTGAAAGATAAAATATAATTCATGCAAAAATTATTAAAGAATTTACTTATCCATAAACTATACAGTACTATGCAACGTAGCCCTTACAGAAAAAAAATTAGTCATCCGTCATCAGTTCGTCAGGAATCAGTAAGCAATCAGTTAATTAACACGACGACTTGTTATTCGTCAAACCTGTCAATTGACACGAAAAGCCCCGGATGACGAGAAGCCTATTCGTCCAACTCGCCTCCAGATTTGTTAAATATCACGTGAAAGCTCAGGTAAAAGATTTTGCGAATTATAGATTCGTTTCAGTCAGTGTATACACGATAGATACAACATCGCAACAGATCAATCCTTTTGATATTTAATAAATAAATATTTGCATTTTATATCTTATTATATTTTTTTTCATTTTTATGGAGTTTTTAATAAAATAAAATGAAAGTTTGAAAGGAACTGCTGCATTGACAGGTGTTATTAATCAAATTTGTCATTTTCATCGAGTTTTAAACAAGCAATGTGTAAAGGAAAGGTTTTGCACTGACCGGTGCATTTGTAATGACTGAATGAATTGAAGATTTACTGGTGCCTTTTTTATCTAAATTGTTCATTTTCATGGAATTTGGAACACATAAAAGATATGAGAAGAAAGCTCCGATATATTTGTAATGATTAAAAGGAAGGTTCATAGGTGATTCTTTTAATTTTGTATTAATTTACTCAAAGATAAGTCCTTGATTTACTTGAAGTTTGGACAAAGAAATGTGTATAAGATATGTTTCGTACTGACTGGTAGATTTGAGAATACTCAAATGAATATTTACATTAATTTTCTTTTATCAAAATATTCATTTTCACGGATTTGAACAAATAATGTGAAAAGGGAAAATTGACATGGACCAGTGCATTTGTTAAGTCTAAAATGAAGATTTACAAGTTTTTTCTTATTTTTTTCATAGAATTTTGAACTAAATAATCTGTAAAAGGAACAACTTCACACCGACAGGCGTTTTTGTAATTACTTTGATGATTATTTATGAATAATTTTTATCCCTGCACTTTCGAAGACAGTTCGGGGATATTGTTATACCCTCCGTCTACCAGTGCGTCTGTCCGTCTGTCACACTTTTCTGTGACTCAAACCCCTCCTACATTTTGTGATTTCGGGATAAAATCTTTTATGCAGAATTGTTGCATTTGGTCTGTAGATTTGCAATTAGCTTTAGGAATTATGATTCTGGTTCAAACTTTGGAAAATGTCAAAGATTCGTTTTTTTTTATTTGAGTACAGTCGGACCTCGATAAGTCGAAGTCGAAGGGACCATCGAAAATTGTTCGAGTTATCCGAGGTTCGAGACATCCGAGGTATGGTTTAGGACATTTTTTCCTTGTGAGTTCAACTACAGACAAGATTTTAACGCGGTTTATTTTCGATACATGCATTTCCCGTCGATGTACACAGTTTAACTGTTGCGTTTTTGTTGAGAAATTTTTTTTTTAAATGATAATAAACAAACATAATAACATTAATGCACTATAAAACTTTAAAACAAACAGAAATATCAAACACTGCGTATTGTGTAACGGGTAAGTGTCAATTTAAATTTTAGAATGAATCTGTTGAAACGAAACTAGCTAAAAAAAAATCGGAAGAAACTATGGGCTGTTTGGCATTGAGTTGGAAAGCTGTTTCTTCAAAATGAAACTGAAATTATAGTCCTCATAATCACAAATTATTTTATTTCCCATTTATTTACGCTTGAGTCATTTAAATTTGTTCCGACAAATGATCAAAGAACAGCGCGGCCGAGTTCCGCTTGGACACGCTTGTGCGAGAGGTGACGTATCTAAACTACATTGATAATTGACAATGATGTATAGCCAATTTATTGGGAATGTTACTATTTTTTTCTCGAATGGATAATCATACTTCCACATATGGAGGTAAAATTGCCTTTGAAATTTCCAACAGGCCAATATTTTATACTCGAGTTATCCGAGATTTCGAATCAACCGAGTTCGAGTCATCAGAGGTAAAAATGCATTGATCAAATGGGAAATTTGCCGGGACCGACAATTTACTTCGACATATCCGAGTTTTCGAGACAACCGAGTTCGACACAACGAGGTTCGACTGTATATGATTATGTATTTTAGCAATTGCTTAATAGAAAATGAGATTTTGAATAATTAGAATTCTAAAACGTGATTCCAAATTTGTTAAATTTCCCGAAAGTCACAAACACGACTTATTTTTTGGAATTCTACCTAGCAACCATACCAAAAAATTTGTTTTGTTAAGGACAAATATTTTAACTAAATGGATTTCAAAAATATTTGATTCAAATTTTGGTAAATTTCCTAAAAGTTCTAAAAAACCACTTATTTTTTGGAATTCTACCTAGTAACCATACTTAAATAGCTTCTTTAATTAAGATCAAACACTTTCATCAATTGGATTTCAAAATAATTGATTCCAATTTCGGTACAATTCCTGAAAGTCTCAAAGACCGGCTTTTTTTTTAATTCTATCTAGCAATCATACTAAAACAATTTGCTTATTTTAGGACAAACATTTTAACTAAGTGGTTTTCAAAATATTTGATTCCAATTTTGGTAAACTCCTGAAAGTCCTTAAAATCTCAAAGACCAACTATTTTGGAATTCTACCTAGCAACCATACTTAATCAGCTTCTTTAACTTAGGACAAGCACTTTAATCAATTCGATTTCAAAAAAAATTTGATCCCAGTTTTGCTATATCTCATAAAAGTCTCAAAGATCACTTATGTTTGGGAATTTTACCTACCAACCAAACTTAAATAGTTTGTTTAGTTTAGGACAAACATTTTAATCAATTTATTTTAAAAATATGTGATCCCAATCTTGGTCAATTCCTGAAAGTCTCAAAGGCCACTTATTTTTTTTAAATTCTGCCTAACAACCATATATCCTTAAATTCTTTTTATAAAAATAACGACTATCAATAGTTTTATTTCAAAAGTTTTGAGAAAATTATGTTCAGGGGTAAAAGAACTGTTTTTTTTTTCTTTGTTTTAGAAAACAGAGAGTGTGGGGAAAACTGTCGTTCCGACAACCTCAAGTTATTTATTTTTTTTAATTTATTGGAGTTTTGAACAAAATAATGTGTAAAAGAAAATTTCACATTTCTTCCGTAGTGCGACAATGTTTTACCAGCAGACTAGATTCCTTGAGCTAGCCGGCAGTTTAGCGGCGAGCACTCTTTGACCCTTCTTTCAAAATTACGTTTGTCTTATGCTTTTTCTGTTCCAAGATAGTGGTCATTGAGTTAGTAGTCTACCTGTATTGGGTTTTATTCGCGTGTTTATGATACTATAGGGAAACGGGATAGAGAAAGGGGAGGTTTGGGTACCCATAAACCGGTTTAACCCTACCACTGGCTTTTGCTGGTGCCGATACCAAGTCCGGCTATCCCGAGTTCCTATCGTTATTTATGTTTGTCTCTTGTTTTCATTATTGTTTTTCTGGTGCAGTTTGCTTGTAGATTGTGGCATGTGATTGTAGTTCCTGGCCATTGTAGGTGTTTGCTGTTTTCCTGTTTTTGTAATGGTACATTTGAAATGTGCAAAATGAGAATGAGCAAGTGTTGTTTTTTTCAACTTTATTTACTTTGATATACTTTTGAACAAAATAATGTGTAAAAGTTAAGTGTGGCATTAAATGTACTTTAAATGTACTAAATGTATTAACATTGATTTTTTGATAGGGTCTTTGCATTTAACTAAACACATTCTAAATTTCTCAAATCTGTATCGCATGGACACGGGTTATGTATTCCGGTATATGCATGAAATCATTATACTAAACTCCTCACAGGAAGGGATCTTGGTGGAAGCTGTATACTGAGAGTACATAACTTAATTTGTCAGTTGGTAATGGGTCTGGAGCTAGCATGTCACTTAACTGCTAGTAGTCTCTTGTGATCTTATGTTTATGTCCCTATATTTAGTTCTTTCAGTTTTCATTTATCACAAATGTCCT
>MJUU01052838.1:40780-55187 GCA_002080025.1 Modiolus philippinarum | reverse complement strand
CTTGACTACTAGCCAAAATGGTCGCACTAACTCTGAAATGACTGTAATCTGATTTTTGAAAGTGGCATTTTACCTGAGAAATGGTTAATTGGTGTTATTGTACCGATATATAAGAAGAAAGGCGATAAACTGGATCCCAAAAATTATAGACCAATTTCGTTATTATCTTGCCTTGGGAAAATCTTTACATCAATTTTGAACAATAGACTTAATACTTTTATCAATGAATTTGTTATTTTAAATGAAAACCAAGCTGGTTTTCGTCACGGATATTCAACTTGTGATCACATTTTTGCTTTACATGCCTTGTTTGAATTACTTAGTTTTAGAAAGAAAAAGTTATATTGCGCATTTATAGATTTTCAAAAAGCCTTTGACTTTGTCCATAGAAATTCTTTATTTCACAAACTAGTAAAAGAGAATATAAAGGGTAAATTTTTACGAATCGTACAAAATATGTATGACAATGTAAAATCTTGTGTAAGACATCATAATGAAATTTCAGACATTTTCGTTAGTGAAATAGGCGTAAGACAAGGGGAAAATCTTTCTCCTGTGCTTTTCTCTCTTTATCTTAACGACCTACAAAGTTATCTGGAAAGAAATGGATTGAAAGGTGTAGAAACAATTAACAAAGACATTGAAAATGAATTACTCGTTTATATCAAAATTATGTTGTTTTTATATGCAGACGACATTATTCTGTTATCAGAATCTAGTGAAGATCTTCAGTTAATGTTAGACTCTTTTTCCACTTACTGTGATAAATGGAAACTAAAAGTAAACGTTGACAAAACAAAAGTGTTAATCTTTTCTAAAGGGAGAATGCCTTACTTATCCTTTTTTATTAATAACCAAAAAATTGAAATTGTAAAAACATATAAATATTTGGGAGTCTTCTTTGCCAGAAGTGGATCATTCTTTACTACGAGAAAATATTTAAAGGAACAAGGGATCAAGGCAATGTATGATTTAATTAAAAAATGTCGAAAAAACCATTTATCAATAGAATGTCAGTTACATATGTTTCACAGATCTATAATACCGATTTTATTATATGGATCAGAAATATGGGCATTTGAAAATTTAGATATATTAGAAATTGTACATCTTCATTTTTGTAAATTAATTCTTCGTTTAAAAAAGTCTACTCCAAATTTTATAGTCTATGGGGAGCTAGGACGCTTTCCTATTGTTGTATCAGCTAAAGTTCGAATGATAAATTTTTGCTGCAAAATTATAAACGGGAATGATGAAAAGATATCTTCTTATATATAGAAACTGCTTTTACTGTACTATAAATCTTATGGATATGGAAGTAAATGGCTATTATTTATTAAAGGTATAATAGATAACTGTGGTATGTCTAACGTTTGAGAAAACCCACAACTGTATAACTCTGATTGGATATTGATGAATGTTGAACAACGCCTTAAGGATCAGTTTGTCCAATCATGGTCAGCTGATATATATTCCTCCCCTAAAGCCCTTTGTTATAGAATTTTTAAGACGGATTTTTGTTTGGAAAAATATATCTCTATTCTTTCTCCTAATCTCGTGTCACCGTTTGCCCGTGGAGTCGGGAAGATGGCAGAATGTACCTCGAGAAGATAGATTGTGTCATTTTTGTGACTCGCGGTGCATCGGTGACGAATTTCATTATATTATGGATTGTAAAGAGTTCATTGTCGAGCGTAAAAGGTTTTTGCCCAGATACTGCTGGAAAAACAGTAATGTTATCAAATTTAACACACTTTTTACGAGTATAAATTTGGTTCAACTAGAAAAACTTGCTAAATTTATAAGGATTATATTTTCGAGGGTCGTCCCTCCTGGTTCAATAAGAAATAAGTAATTATTAATATTTCATTTTTTTTTGCTACACACATGTGCGAATATTGTAATATTGTAATGATATATATGTATTTATTGTTATATGTTCTCTATAACGATGTATATTGTTTTTTTTTTTTCAGAATAAAGTTATTCGTATTCGTATTCGTGGGTGTGGGGTCGTCAACAAACATAGAATTTACTTGCAAAGTGTTCTTATACCGCTTTAATCCGTTGCCCCACAAAAAGACTAATTAGGAATCACAACATAGGCACTCATCGAGTCAACCAAAGAAAACCCCATGATAAAATAGTGAGTATTGGCAGGTTAGAATAGCATTTGGAAAATATAAAGAATTCTAATATGACTGCCTTCAATCGCTTTGTGTCCAAACCCGTGGTAAAAATAATATTCTAATATGGCTTCCTGTATTAGCTTTGTAAATAGAGTCATGTTATAATACCAATATAACACTCTTAGCACATGCGCAAAAGATGCATAGTTTCTGTTGCATATTTTATATCTATTTTACATTTTAACTGTCAAAATCTATCATCCACTAACAAATTTTTAATTAAATTTGTTTCCGAAATTCATTGTAGCATTGTTTTCTATTTGAAAAGGCAATGTTCGGGACAAACTTTAATTTTCCTACTCGTGACGTCACAAATAAAATCGTAATGTCCGGTTCGTAAGCAGCGTTGATTGGAAAGTTTGAATGGAGATTTAGAGGACCTGAGGCATTTTCTACAGTTAAAAAAGCAATTACAAATGTAAATCAAACAAAAGTCAGCTTTTATTGTATTTGTTGAAAGTTTTTTGTCAGTGAGTTTGTTTATCAAAATCAAAATGTTACGCAACCATTAGATAGTCGCTGCTTGCTTCGGATATAAAATGGGTGAAATTTCCATATTAGAATCGAAATAAATCATACCCGCCAAATACTATATTGTCATTATAACATGGGCTTTCGTTGCTTTTGCATATTTCACCCCTCGCTAACGTTCGGGATAAAATATTTGCAAAAACAACCCAAGCCCATGTTATAATGACAATATAGTATGGCGGCCATGTTTTATTTCTTAATTTACTTATGGGTAACGTCATTAACAAATGGCGGTACTTTCGATAAAGTCATAGATCATCAGTTTTTGCAACGTCACAATCCAACTAATAACTAAATACCGAAGTCACTGTGAATTTACTTTCTGCATATGCGCATTTCGACAACTTATGTCTCATCAGTGCAGATAAAATCTAAACGTTTGGAAGACCATAAACCCAAAAATCTTTGAAAACTGACGGAGAACAAATAACCAAAGTGATCTAAATTTAAAGCCAAAATCGTCTTAGGACAGAGCTTTGCATGAGGGAGATACTCCTTAGTTTTCAATAAAATTTACAAATTTTTAGATATTGGAAGGTACTTATGGGTAACGTCATTAACAAATGGCGGTACTTTCGATAAAGTCATAGATCATCATTTTTGCAACGTCACAATCCAACTAACGGAGTAAAATGGCATTTCATCCATGTGTACTAGGAGAAATTCTCCTAATCGGAACCTTACTGTCCTATTAGAATCGATTAACAGTAGCCATATATCTATATTACTTTTACCACGGGCTTGCACTTTATGGTGATATTTTCCCCTCGCTGGTGGCTCGGGGTAAAATATTCGCCAAAAAGTGCCAGGCCGTGGTAAAAATAATGTAAAAATATGGCTACTGTTAATTATTTCTTAAGTAAAAATGCAAAGTATTATAGCGTATCCATTCGCGAAATCCTTTCAAAACAAGTACACCATAACTGAAATATATCGAGAGCGTACATCTTTCGCACAGATAATCTTTTTACAGACTCAACACTGCAGGAGAGAAACTCTAGTTTAAAGTAAACAATGGGAGGGTATGGATTAAATGTACATGAAACAAAATCTCCACAAATTCATGGTAAAAACAAACAATGAAACAACGCTTTTATTGCTGTCTACATCTTGAAGTCACCATCAATGATGATCTGTATGAATTATGGCACAACAATTTTCAGACTCTTTATCTTTTGCCAGACACCATATTTCAAAACTGAGAACCTTGAATTTCAACCACTGAATTTTACATTACACTGCCATATTACATTAAAATTATAGACTAATGGTAGTTTTCTGGGCCTGTAATGACTTCATGAGAAGTTTTGATAAAGCCTAGAATTTTTATTATTTTCTTTGCTATGACGCATCCAGCGGATTATTTCTCAATGTTTACTTTGTCGTAGAAAGTCTTATGCAATATGAAGGGAATGTAAGATTAAATGTGTAATCCGGGGAACAAAGTAATACCGTGTATTAAACTTTGAAACAAAAGTCTCTGCCTTTTGCAATAAAAAAATGAAGGGAATGTAAGGTTAAATGTGCATTCCGGAAGGGGTGCATATAACTTGGTAGCAAATGTCTCTGATAATGAAAAGTTCCCATTCGAAATCCCATTACCTATGCTTTTGAACAAACAAAGATTTAAGCGAGTATGGAATATTATATCATAGTTGGTGAGTCTAATTGTACTTTTCTAATACAATGCCGTTTGCCTATTGTCCAATCCTTTTCTTTCATGAATATATTAAGTTTAAATCAATTCTGTTGTACTGGTGTACTCTGGAAATTACATCTCAATAGGCGACATCATTTTTGCAGCTATTAGAATATAATTATAATTATCTAAAGCAATTTAGTTAATATTCCCGAGGAATAGTCTGGCCTAAAATTATACATAAGTGTCAACCATATTGTACCATTCAATTATTATAAGATTCAAAAACATTGTGATCTTCTTCTTACTAAGATAAACATTTAGGAATTAAAACAATTAGTTTAGAATAAAAATATTGGTTAAGAATTCAGTTTAAGAATTAATTCGGTCATTTTGACTCATTATTAAATTGGACAGAATATTTTTTATTTTATTTATTAATAACTAGCCAATATTCCATTTTAGCGATGTCATCTGCCTTTACACTGTTGAAGTAGGAAGTGGAGCGAAAGCTGCAAAATAAAATACCCTTCACAGCAAGAAATAACTAAATACCGAAGTTACTGTGCATTTGGAAGAAAATGTAAGGCACAGAATAACATAGTTGACAACTGTGTTGATAACTGTATTGATGGACTTCTTATGACTTAGGTTATAAGTCCTGTCTTCTAACGATTTGTCACCCATTGTGTTAACATTTTCAATATCTAAAGTTAAAAACAAGTTTGCAAGACCAAGATGTATCTCCCTGCTGCAAAGTTCCATCATTAGCTGAATCGAGGTTTGCGTCAATTTCAAGTTCTATTGGCTATTTGCTCTCCGTAGCAGTTTGATTTTAGTCTTCATCTTCTAAATGTTTTATCTGCACTGAAGAGACATTAGTTGTCCATCTGCACAACTATAATTTGAAGAACTCTACTTGTTGTAGTATTTTGTTCTTTTATTGCATATTAATAGAAATCAAAGATATCTAGATAAGGATTGAAAGCATAAGTTAAGAAATCAAATGTATTGCCTTCTACGAGCTAAAGCGAAATACTGCTAAACAGTCAACATAACAGGTTGACGATAGTAAAAATAAAATTCAAAAAATAACGCTAAGGATAGTTTCCACCTTTGAATGAAAGTAATGAGAATTTTATAAAAGTGATCTGAGAAACAAGAAATGGTAATATGTAAATGAACTCGATTTTGAGATTTGGCGAAAATGTCCCTTTTCTGTGTTTTTCATGGGTTTTGTATAGAAATTTATTGGGTCTTTAAAATCGAGTGAAAGAGTAAAAAAAAATCCTTGAAATTTTGTTCGAAATTCCTTAAAGGCACATTCATTTAGAATATAACAATTAAAGTGGGTGGTCATGTGCAACATGTTTTGGGTGATTCTCTGACAACTTTAATATTTATAATAAAAATCTGTCCGAAGGCGATTATTTACCCATTTGTTCGAATTTCTGACTTTTTTAAAGATCAATCAACTAATTCACTTCATAACCAATTTAGAAAAAAAATGTTGAGAACAAATTTATCTTAGTTTTGGCCGTAAAATAACGATTCTAAAAAATATAAATTACCGTCACATATAGAATTCCCAATCTGTATAGACGACAACATTTTTGCATTTTTTGCCCCTTTATATTTTTCTATGTCAATTACAGTGATTTATATAAGTAGAGTAAGTCCAAAGTAAGTGAGAACATGCACACAAATTGATTTCCTCTTCTCTGTCTTAGTTTGTTTTATATCTGATCTCAAACAAATGTCCCACACATGTTTTGGTCATTACCGTCACGAAACATTTTGAGAACCAGTAAAACTTAAATAATTATGCCATACGCCTTTAACATACGTATCCTAAGTGGTTTGGAAATTATTACTTACATGTAAACTATTATGACAGATTTTTAATTATTTGAGAAAAACATAGATGAGTTTGAAAAAGTACCTTTATTACGCGTCTTTACTATGCATACAATATTTTTCTTGTAGTACAGTCGATCTGCATCACAATTACATCAGCAGATACAGCTGAAGTACCATAGAAACAACCACTTGCCTGACTAAGATTCCCTCCAGAGATAAATTCAAAATTTTTGACAGTTCACGGATCACTGTCTTTTTCGTCACGTTCTGTTAGGACACAAGCGTTACGGTGAAAACAAAATTCTGGTTTTTTGGCTGTATCAGTCAAATTAAATAAATTTTCAAACAGCTTTTTTAGGAATCGCACAAAGATGTTTTATCACCTATAACAGACGTTATCTTTTTTCGTCAATTTTTCTTTAATAACCAGAAAACTTCGAAATTACATCAAGGCCCATACTTTGTGTGTGGATAAGTTATCTATGTTTTGTTATTTTTGAAAGCTGAAAGAAATAGACCAGAACAAAGCAAATAAAAAACAGGATTCATGCTGATAAACATTGTATTTCTTATTTGACAGAATATTCTTTAAACAGAGAATTCCTAAGACAAAAAATGTCATCACCGTCACGAGTTTTTCTTTACCGTCACATATCGTTTTTTTATCGTCACGAATGTCTCCTCAGATCCTAACAAAAATATATAAAAAAATTCGCTAGAAATGATAAAAAAATGCACTTCAAATGTTATTGCTTTATCAAATGGTCACTACAGTTTATTCTCTATTCCACTTTTCTTATCATTTCATTGGTAGAGCAACCACAAAAGGAACTTTTTGGTAAAATGTGCTTTTAAAACATGGGAAAGTATGCAGTGAACCATATTGTAGTAACTTTTTACACTGATTGTTTGTATCTCTGAATATTTAACAGTATTTAGTTTATTTGTGTCAATATTCTCTATTGATAGAATATTTGTTTTTACATTTTACGCTATGGAAAAAGAGGAGTTGGATTATCTGACCAAATGTCAGCAACTACCTTAATTCTTATAATATCTGGACCTACATGTCATCACTTTTCTGATTTTTTTTATATTTCTTTTGAAATTGGTTATGTAATTTTCGTGTATTTTGTTCCTGTTGTACTCTAAAGTCATTATTTCAAAAGTTACAAAGACCTAGCGAGAAAATATGAAGGAATACCAAAATCTTATGAACACTGGGGAACACAAAGTAATCTAAATTATTTATGTGTTAAGGTAGTTTGGGTGTCTTGTTTTCTGACATAAGAACCTTTTTAAAATAAGTATGATGAAACTTTGAGCAATATGCCATTAAAAAATATGCAAAAATGGGGGGTCACGGTTATGTCAAAAAAGATACAGAGTTCTAAAAATTTGCCAAATTTTTTTCGCACTATATTTTTAATAGATTTATATGGGAAATAGCCCTATGTCATAATTTAAGGGCATATTCTTTCTGTTAGCAGACATACAATGTTTTCCAGTCTTTGTATATCTATTGGTACGATATAGAACGTATATCTAAAAAAATAATAGATATGTCACGTACCTGTTAAAAAAATTATTTCATGAAACATGAAGAATTTGTTTGTTTTTCAAGAAAGGGGAGATAACTTAAAGTAATTTGGGACCCCTAAAAAAATATATATATCTTTTGGAAAAAATATAATAAATGTCTTCTGTTTAAATGCTTTTTACAAATTAAAAAAAGAATTGGGATCAACTACCTTATATTTTTTTTTACCAAACTTATAAAATTTGACCTATTCCATGGTATTTCAGCCTACAATTACCTCCCTTTGATAAAACTTATATTTTCTAACCCTAACACAGTCATATACTAATGCCCGTACCAAGTCCGGCTATCCAGAATTCCTATCGTTGTTAACGGTTGTCCTTGGTCTTTCATTTGTGTTTTCTTATACAGTTTCCTTGTTGATATCATTTTGTCATTGGAAGTGTTTTCTGTTATCTTACTATTTTAACATATCCAAAAACAACGAGTATACCGTCACTGACCTTCAAGTGTTAGTGAAAATTTGTACTAAAGTATTCAATATACTTACCGGAAATTCACTTCCGTTCTATAGACCTTTTTATTCACAAATTCGTGGATGTCGCCATTGCCGACTTCCGAATGAACTTGTTACCGGAAGGGTGTAACGTTCGTAACGCCTCGGCGTTCGCCGATCGATCGGTATAAGGTTTAATGATACAGGTGTCATACTTTAACAGTTAATTACTCCAATAACACCTGTTGAGAAAGTCATCAAAACCTATCTAAGTGATAAAACAGTTATTTTGACATCAATGAAACCGCCTAATATATATCAATATATTACAAATGACTGTTAATTAAGCAGAGAAGTTCGATATTTTATAAGTTGATTAAGAAAACTGAACTTTGTTTTGAAGGAAAAGAAATCAAATTCACAAGTAATTTAGATTAATAAATTAATCATTTATATTTTTCACGGAAAAAATATTTGAAGTATTCTTGATAGATTTTCCGAAAGTTTGGAAAAATAACTTGGATATTAATGTTTTTATAAAGGATACTAATGTGCATATACAAGCTCTTAAAAATGATAATAAATTTATGTTTAACGTTTTTTGAATATCTGCTTTCCGAAACATTTTTTTCAAGTTTATAAAGTTAATTAAAAAAAAACAAAAACAAAAAAGTACTTAATTAAAAAAAGTCTCTGATAATATTATTTTTAGTAGGAACAAAAAAACGGCAAGTCGGCAGAACAATGACATCAAATATAAAATTGAACTGCATCTTTTTTTCTTTGAATAATGCACGGTGATGTCATTCTGCAAGAATAAAACTAAAAAATAGTTAGTTGAAACAAAATAATTTCACACCTAATAACACGCAAATGGATGAAAAAAATAAAGATTGAAATGCAAAATTTGAGATTTGAGCTCACGGATAGCGTTCAACTTGTCGAAATTCATATAAATCAAATATATTTGTAATACAAAAATGTATATCGCAACTATTTATTCCTTTATTTTATAACTCGTGTTTCCTTAATATCTTTTGAGATGGAGTTTAAACTATATTTTAGGGATAAATTGGTTTATGCAATGAAAATATTGAGTAT
Organism: Modiolus philippinarum; assembly: GCA_002080025.1. Lineage (NCBI taxonomy): Eukaryota > Metazoa > Mollusca > Bivalvia > Mytilida > Modiolidae > Modiolus > Modiolus philippinarum. The sequence continues at coordinate 45,831 of MJUU01052838.1, read as the reverse complement.
TTACCAAATTTTGATATTGGCCTGAGTTACCTTCCTCCCACCAAGAAGAGATAGCCATAATTTTTGTGCTAGAAAGGAGCAGACCAACTGTAAAGTGGTTTTATGTCGAGATAGTACTTTGTTCTATTTCTGAGAAAAAAATATGTGTACAGTAGAAATATTTTTTTTTGTGAAATTTAATTTCAAAACACGTGGTAAATAAAAATTTTATTTCAAAATCCATCACTTTCATCTCTTTGTGAAAACAATCAAAGGGTCATAAAATCAATTAAACCGGTTTAAACAATTATATTGATCTGTATATTAAGGACACGTGTCATGCCTCCAGGTGTAATAATCTACCTGGACAAAACTGTTTATTATCACCTGGATTGAAGCATGAATTGCTGAATTATACGAAAAACATTTTTGGTAAAAAATTTTACCTTAATTTTCATATTAACTGAATTTCATAATTTATTAGTTTATAAAAATTTAATTTTAACAGGTATATTCTTTCAGAGCGGATACCTGTTTAAAATAAAAATGTTAAAATTCTATTTTTTTAATTAATTTAATCACGACAAATGACAATACGTTGCCACAGTAAATTACCGTCTAGCTACACCCTCTTAATGGCGGACGACCATGCGGCACCTGGCGGTCAAGTTCGATAACTTTGTAATCACCAATTTCTGAAAGCGTCTATATGTACGGTCTGTAAATATTGTAATCGGGTGAAGACAAGAATCCACGATATCAGAGTGGTTGCTCTTACAGAAGTAAATGATATTATGACTGGAATTGGAGTTGAAAAATAAGTCAAATTTGTAGGCTGAAGTGGTATAATGATGAAATCAAAATTAATATTGATAAAATGATATCACTGTCTGCATGTATAGTAGCCAATCTGTGGGAAAATCTATATTGAAATAAGAGGAGAATTACAAATGTTCATTTATTCCATCAATCATGTATATAATTGTCTACAACAAGTACTTTAGTGGAATAATATAAAGGAAATGCAAGTGGAAATGGGCGTACTTCAATTCCTTAGCTTATTTTGGCTTTCCATCATACTTGGTTATTTGTTTTCTATCAGAAACTTTTAAATGTGTATATTTTATCTGCACTGAAGAGACGTAAGGTTGTCGAAATGGCCATATACAGAAACTAAACTTATAACAACCAGTATTTTGCCAATTTTACCACCGGTTCGATGCAGGGGGTCGATACCACTGCATGCGATGCCAATGCAGGCGAGAGTACTTACCAGCGCTGTAGTCAGTACTTCGGTACTGACCCGAAAGCCAATTTTATTTGGAAACTTGCAATATCTAAATTTTTGTAAATTTTGTTGAGAATTCGGGAGTGTTTCCCTCACGAAAAGCTCTGTTCTTAGCTGATTTTGGCTTTCCATTTAGGTCAAATTTAATTATTTGTTCTGTATCAGTTTTTAACATCTTTGTGTTAATTGTCTTCCAAACGTTTAGATTCATCTGCACTGAAGAGACATAATTTAATTGTCGAAATGTCATATGCAGAAAACTAAATTTACAGTAACTTTGGTATGTTTTTTATTTTCCATCTGCATATCTCGTAGATACTTGATTTAAGGCTTTTTATGTTTTAATTTTCTGGTCAGAGGAATAAACGGAAAGAACAAAAAAGCCCACATCACAGCATCATCATCACCATGCATCAGCTTTCATAACCTTATACTGCAATCAAAAATAATTGCATACTGACGTAAATGCAATAACAGAATTTGCCATGAAAACGTTTACTCCTTCAAAAAACTTTTTACCCCTAAATCAAGGGACCCAAGTTTTTTGGGGGATTCTGACATTTAAAAATTGCATCCGACTTCAACGATAAGTCGAAATTTATGTTGCATCAATTTGCATTGATTTTTCCGAGCCATTGCATATTTATAACCCCTATTGCAGTTTTCCAAATAAATTACAAATTTATAAACAATCATTGACAAAAAAATATTCATATCTCATTTTCAAAAAAATGAGTATTAATTAAGATTGCCTTTAAGTCGGTTGTATTAAAGTTGATGTATGAGAATGTATATTGAAACAGCAAAGTCAAATGCACATTCTGTCGTACCTGGTACTCAAACATCAATCACTTTTGACACTGGTTTAGTTGTATGAAGGAGCAGACGACAGCAGAGATTGGTTTTACATGTATCATTTCTATCTTTTTCCATGTAGGCTGCAACAAATAATGGTTTGATGTAATTTTTGGCTTTTTCATTTTGAAAATCTCAGGCAGACAATCCATCAGTTGTCACTGGAATGTAAGAATATACATATTTTCTATATTAATTATTTATTTCTGATTAAACATGTTATAGTGGATGGTACTGCACGTAATGCATTGGAATGATAGGGCTTGTTAGTCTCGTCATGTGATTCCGACAATTCACGACACATTTGCAATTTGAAAACCTTTTCTGCCTAAAATCTAAGGACAATGATGTTCATATTTCTTGTTTGAAACGTCGTATATTTTTGTGGCAAATGTTACTTCCAGGAACATAAACTTTCAAAAATCGAACGAGACTTAAAGACTCTTTTGACTTAGTCTGCATTATCAAATGGGGTCTTTGAGTCACACCGATAATTCGAATTCACACTAATACACGACGTTGAGGATAATGGCGTTTCAGTTTCTTAAGTATTTTAGGGACTACTGATTTTGTAAAATTTAATTGTTTGTTTTTACAGAGGTACCCAGTATTCCATTTTAAACGGTCCAAATTGGCATTATACGACAATAAATTAAATAATAAAAACAGATAAAGGGAAATTTCTTGCAATAAAATTATAAACATGGAAATATAGATGTAATGCTAATTTTAACATGACACAACAAAGAAAAAAAAACGGAAATCAGCTAGAAAGAATAAAAAACACCAGTAGTGTGAAAAACCCGTACAAAATGGAACTATCCTTAGGCGATTCCGAAGGGTGAGCATAATCGTTTGCGCACTCCACACTGCAGAAGAGATAAACCCAAGTCCTTAATAATATGGGTGAATACACATGAGAAACAGTCTTTACAAATACATGGTAAAATAAAGCAATTTAACAACGTTTTTATTCCTTTTCCTCAACTTATAGTCAATATGAGGCCTTCAACAATGAGCTGTGATCATACCTCATAGTAAGTTCAAGACAGCTAGAAATCTGTCATCTACATAATGTAATCAGGAATAAATCAGTATTTACCTCTATTACACATAATGAGGTACTGTACGTGTAAATTGTGCTATAAATTTTATTGGTATTTTGTTCTCTATCAGATTTTTATATATATTTCGATATATGGACTTCCAAATATTTTGATTTTATCAGCACTGAAGAGACATATGTTGTCGAAATGCGCATATGCAGAGACTAAATTAACACTAACTTCGGTATTTTGTTTTTTTTCCGACATTTTGAACGACATGTCGCAATGTATGCTCAATTCATCTTTTTCAACATATATGTAAATATAGTTAATAGTTATTACAACAATGCATGAGTGTCAAGAAAATTCTTTTACCATAACAAAAGGAACCGAAATCTTCAGTGACCGTTAAGCGTATACCGAAAAATAGAATGACTATTTTTGTCAATTTAATAGAGAACTTTCGAGGTAGTTCTTGTGTGTTGGAAATGAATGCTTCAGTGCTAGTACAAGTCTGTCCTGTGGAATAAAAACCGTAACGCAACATTTTATATGTACCGTTAAATCAGGCATGTTACAATTACATTTTGTATTAACTGAATTTAAACTGGCCACAAACTATTCAAATAACTAAATACCGAAGTTAATCTCAATTTATTTACTGCATATTCGCATGTCCACAACGTATGTCTCTTCAGTGCTGATATTGCTACGGTCAACCAAGTGGCAAAAGTTTTATTGAACAGAAGTCTTTACACCCCAAGCTTGCATTCTAAAACGTATCTGTGGTCATTAAAAGTACACATTGTATACAATTGTAACCTTTTTTGTTTGATATGTACACACTGTGTAGTCTTTTTAAGGTAATAGAATGTAGGCGTGGGTTGTAAATCTTGACTTGGAATCAGTGAAAGTTTTGCCACTTGGTCGACCTTTGCCATAAAATCTAAACGTTTGGAAGATCAAAAATTCAAAGATGAACGAACAACCAATATGATCTAAATATAAAGCCAAAATCAGCTAAGGACAGAGTTTTGCATGAGGGAGATACTCCTTAGTTTTCAACAAAATTTACAAATTTTAGATATTGCAAGGTTCCAAATAGAATCGGCATTCGAGTCAGCACCGAAGTACTGACTACTTAGACTACAAATGGGTAAATGTAGATTCACGACAAATCAGATTCTTTAACTCATGAATAAATTCAAAGCGTCTTGTCACAGAAATATTTTGATATAATAGAATGTTAACTTCAAAATTAAAAGGCCGATATATAAATCAAGTTAAAAAAAGACGGCTTAGCAAAGAGAATTTACGAAGTTAAAGAAGTAGCTTAATTAATACAAAGGAAGCCACATAAATGCAATTAAATTGATTTTATTAAAATATTTCTTAACGGTTAGCTTAACATCTCATTAAAGCAACTTTATTTCAATAAGGTTTAATACCATAGAAATATTTTTCTGTAGATTAGAATAAACGACAACTAAGGATTGTCAAATTGATGCTTAGTTAAGCAAATAATTTGCAAGTAATTAAGCAGATAAAAAGCTAAAGGTATCTTCATTATACGGATTATTTCATATCTAATTTTCAAGTAGGATATTCATAACACAAAATAATTACTGTGCTATACCTGGCATTATAATGTTCCGAAGACATGTTTCTCATGAACGGATCAATAAGTTGAATGACTTGCCCGTGTGTTCATACATTAACTTTGATTGCCTCTGTGTTTATATATTTACTTTTACGTAACTTCTATATAGGTGACCACTTCGAAAATTAATTTCTCTTCAGTGAAAATTAAAGAACCTTAGTGAGCAAGCTCACATACCCCACGCCCCCACATATCGGATAATCCTGCATTATCTAAAAATTAT
>MJUU01052838.1:26218-39744 GCA_002080025.1 Modiolus philippinarum | reverse complement strand
CAATAGATCTAAACGGAAAACTTACTGAGCTAATGACAGTGCTCTGTTTGAGGGAGATACTCCCTTAGTTTCAAACAAATTTTCTTAAAGTTTGGTTTTAGGACCAGAACCGTAGTACTGGACAACTTTGCTGTTAAATGGATTCGGGATAAACAGCCTACTGTACCAGCAGATTCATCTAATCAGAACTATAACCCGAAGTTACTGTAAAATTAGTTTCTGCAGATGGACCCATTTATGATAAGTGTGGAGCTATTATTTTCTAGTTGGAATTTAGTGGGTACTTATATTTCCCAGATAATTTTGATTGTTTTGTTACGTGATTCTGTGTGGAAATGGCACGTGCCCATCAGAAAATTATATGAAAGAGTCATTAATATTATAATTCCTTTGGAAGACGTGAGAAAAACTTTAAAAATGTTGTAAATTGAAAGCAGTGTCCTATTTGTGAACAATAAAAAGAATGTCCATTTGCTTTCGACTATCAATAATTATCAGAATTTGCAGGTTATAAGGTTATAATTATACAAAAATTGACACAATATTGATTATGAAAATATATAATAATCAATTAATTGGAGGATGTCCAAACTATATATAACTCAGTTGGTCCTTGACTTAAGAAGCGTATAATTTATTTTTCAAGACCTAAATAAATATGAAAAAGATAGGAAAGGGGCAAATGTCAAGGAGACAACATCCTGTTTCAAGGTTAAAATGACCCAAAAGAAAGAATGAAAGAGTCACCGTACGGTTTATAATACAGTAAAGAACTTAACACCTTATAGCAAGCCCTAAATGGTCCCAAAAAAGTATAAAGTGAATAAATGAACGGAAACAAACCACATCAGATTTAAATGCTTATCCTGAGGAAAATATAAGATTTCCAAGTTTGTTGCTATTTTTAGACGTTATATACGATTTTTTTACACGACTGGTATTTTCCTTGTTAAAAAGATCCTTAGAACTGATTCCGCCTCTTATATGAGTTTTTGGAATTATCGATTGACAAAAAAAACGTCAACTCGTTCTACCTTTCTTTTGGATGGCTCACAAAGAATACTCAGTTTCTGTGTTGGTCTGGGTATTCTCACTGCTTATTTATTTCATTTCAGAGTTTAGAGAAGCGTACAGTATAGACATTTAATATGGAATTTGGATTTTTGTCCTGATTCCACCCAATTGTGAGGATCCTGGAGAGGGAAATTTTTACCCATCTACTGTCTTGTACATACTTCCGAGAGGAAGTACATTTCGGCAGCAGTTTTCAAATCTTTAGATTTAAGTTGCACTGTCGAGAAGTAAATCATCAAAATGGGGCCTTATCTGCAACATTAAAATTTTCTCTCAAGTATCATTAGTCTTAAAGATAATCAATAGAAAAATATAAATTTCTGAAATAAAAATAATGTATAAAACTTATTTTATCATATTGAGTGCCATTTATGTAACTTGGGACAAATGACATTTGAGTTTATACATACATGTATTATAAATCAATTATTAATTATAATGAATCTTAGGCCTTCAATCTCGATGGTGTATTCTCAAAAATTGTCAGCTTTTTGCTCTTAGGTTACAACAAGTGCATCCATAAATGCTGAAAAATTTTACTCTTTTATATTCACTTGCATGTACTCAGCTAACCCGAATAATCCAGTCGTTATATTCCACTCACTACGATCGCTACATTAATTCGAAGAGGGAGAGAATCGGATACGGAGAGGGACTGAATTATTCGAGTTAGTACTCAGCGGGAAATCTAGTGGTATAAAATTATCTCCCTTCTAGAAAAACTCTTCTGTGTCTCATAACTTTTTCGGATCAAATTAACAGCATGGCGACGAAAATAAACAATCAACAAAATGTCAAGATTTCAAAAGAAATAAACAAATACATTATTTAGTTAAAACGTCATTTAATTCCCAGATCTTTACTTTGTAGTTAAAAGTGATTAAACTTGCCCCCAAGAAGAGGTAATATGCGAATTCCTTACAAAATTTACTGTCGTAATGAAAATATTCAATGGACACAATGGTCAAAATCAATTGCTATAGGGCGTTAAAATGCATGTACCCAGACAAGATTATATGTACAGATAGATTTTTTAACATACTTTATTTATAGGTCAATTTAGTAACGATTCTTGCATAGGAAACGCTGAGATCCAAATCTAATTCTATGTTACTAGGCAAAATCATATCGTTTCGAAACAGCGCCATTTTCCTTTTTACACCCATGATCTCAAAGGGTAATCATCAACACAAGATTTCATTGGTTCAATCAAGGAAAAGGGTTTACCTTCAGTGAAAACCCATTCAAAGACCCCACGTGCTTAGTGAGTAAAAATCGATATTGTTTATGTAACTTTGATGGTTGCGAGCGAGTTACAAAAGGTCGTTTTGTATACTTAATTTCGTCAAAACCACTGCGAGTACCCAGTCCAAAATTTGCAAATGAATAGATAAATATTTAATAGCAAAGTATATTTTTCCTGGAAATTTTCGTCATAAAGAAATGCCTAGATCCAGAACTCTTTGGAACCATTTATATTGCGGGAAATCTCATTTTTTTCAGTACAAAATATACGAGAAATATAAATAAAATTAAAACATCATTTGTCAATATCAAAATACGTCATATGAATATAACAGAGTATAAATTTTCATGTTATAAGTAACTTTTATCAGGCCATGACAACGAGTTACGCGTTGCAATAGACATTTTTATCTGTTCTAAACGAGAGTTCATTTTCTATTGTTTAAATACCAACGGATTTCAGACTGTACTTGTTTCCCGTAAACACATGTTATTGGCAGTGAAACTTACACGTGCAGTAGGCAAAAATTAATTGGATAAGATTGATAGATCTTTCAAAATACATGTGTTTTACTTACATGTGTATAAGTTACTGTCAGTTGATAGATATTGCACGTAAAGAAACATTTTTTTTTATTCTGTCAGGTTCTTTATTCGTTATGGCATATACTTCAATTTTAGCTCACCTACCCAAAAGAGTCAGTTTGAGCTTATGCAATCTCTTGGCGTCCGTCCGTCTGTCAACTATTCACATTTTCATCAACTTCTCTGAAACCAATGAAGCAAATTCAACCAACTTTTACAGGAATGCTATACAAAGTTTGCCATTTAATTCTGATCCAACAAATTACATGGCTGCCACCGCGGAACTTTAATTTAACGTTGGACCCTATGAAAAACATCATTTTCATGAACTCCTCTGAAACCACTGTAGCAAATTCAACCAAACTTTATATGAATGACATACGGAAAGTCCTTTACAAAGATTGCTCATTTGGTTACGATCTTGCAAAAAATAATGGCAGCCAGCGCGGAACCTATATTGAACATTGGACCCTTTGGGAAAACCATAATTTTCGACAACCTTCCGGAACCACTGAAGCAAATTCAACCAGACTTCACAGGAATTATGCATCGAAAGTCCTTTACAAATAATGCCCATATCGTTCCAGTCAGACAAAAAAAAATGGCTGCCAGCGTGGCACTTTTATTTAACATGGGACCCTATGGGGAAAACATCATTTTCATCAATCCTGTGAAACCTCTGAAGCAAATTCAACCAAACTGTACAGGAATGATGTATGCAAAGTCCCTGAAAAAGATAACTCATTTCAGTTCGATTTGAAAAAAAAATATGGCCACCATGCAGAACATCGAAAACCCTGCAATTCAGTAGTTTTTCAGTTGAGCGATATAGGCTCATGTCTCTAAGCCGCCAGTCTTTTTTCCCATCAACGGCAAAACCCGCATGAATACAATGAATTTTGAAACATTTAAAATCATTTGAATTGATCCCTGGCAGCTTTTCTGCTGAGTCATTCAAACATGACCTTTTCTAGTTTTCCTGTTCTTTTCTTTTTGAAAATCTCAACTCCCGAGTGCGACTTTGGGATAGTGATTCAATGCCTAAGAAGTTTCGATCAAAGTATTCAAGACGAAATGGGACAAAATTTTGATGGAAAGAAGAATCATAATAATGGAAACAAAACAGTTGGGCTCCCTACGCCCAATAATGAAATATTTTGCTATTTCTGTGGTACACATACGTAAGCATGAATGTCTGCATTTTCAACAATAAACCTTAATTTTATATTTCAGCTCACCTACTGGCAATAGAAAACCGATGTAACAAATTACAATTTGGTTAGAGAAATTAAAGTCAAAAGATCGAACAAAACAACGAGAACATCTGAAGACATTTAAAAAATGTATTAACATTTCCATGACATACAATTTTTTAGACAGTGTTTTAGTTATATCAAAAACAATATGTTCTAAAGTAACTAATCAACCATGAAAAAGCATTCTGTAGGCTGGTGAGGTGAGTATATTTCTACAAAGAAAGGGAATGTGCACCATTTGCAGAAAAATCGTCATGGTGTCATTAGTCCACGCGTGGAGCAAAATACAAAAAATACCGAAGTTGCATAAAAAACAGTAAATTTCGTAATGCTGTACACGTGTTTCAAAGAGTAACCTCTCATCAGCAGCATTAAAATCCAATAAATCATACTTACCCTTTCAGAACAGCTGATTACACTCTTGGTTTTTAGTGAGAGTTCACACTGTCAATGCTTTATTTTCTGTGTTGTCTTGTATATCATCATGTTATTTTCTTTTAGTTTTGTCTTCGTCGATTATGTTTAGGGCACAGATTTGTCCTTGTTATTGTCTGAATACAAAAAGAGATGTAAAAATGATTTTCAAAGTATCACCTTGGTGCTGTTTGAGGGTCAGAGAAGTAACATGCACCATGGATTTTAATTGGTTTTGTCTATTGGTTAAAAAAATGACAATAACCAATCAGCCACCCAACAGATATTTCAACATCATATTTTAACTGGCTGTGTGACGGGTGCCATGCGTGGAGCAGATGCGTGCTACCCCCTCCGGAGCACCTGATAATAACTCAGTTTTTGTATGGGTTCACACTACTAGTGTTTTAGTTGTGTGGCGTTCTTGTTCATTTTTGTTTTATTTGTTAAGTCTTTGTCATACTGTTTCATTTCGTGTTGGATATGAATTACTGTGATTTTGGATTTATGATTTTAGAATTCCCCCTTTCCTCATTCTTGCTTCGGTATTCTTTTGCCGATGTATTTCAGACGTCTGTGTTGATAATTGTACAACAAAAGGTCAAGGTATCAAGCAGGTGTACGTGTAGCAGTTGATTCTTTAAGCTCATAAGGTTTACATATTCTCCAAATCTTTTAAAATAGAAAAGGGGTTAAATTATCGCAAGATGTTATCACAGGAATGAGCCGGTTAATTTTTTTTCCTATTGGCATTGTAAAAACTTGGTTTTTATGAAAAGTCGGGAAAAGTTTATAGATGCAAATGGTGCATAATTTAAGTTGGAATCCCTTGAATTCTGTCTGTAAAGAGGCATCCGCATAAAAAAAAGATAATAAAAGCTAATGGGGTGAACCATGAACATTACAGCTGGACTTCGGTTCCTTTACCTTAAAAGGGATGGATTAGTCGGTTATAATATCGATTAAAGAAAACTGAAACTCTCAGTTGTTAAGACGTTTATCAACTTCCAATAAGGAGTGTATCTATGATGTAGCTGACTAAGACACCAACAGTGGACCTTATGACAAGGAAAAGTCAATGAGCAGATTATATATCGAGCGAAATTGGAAGGAGATGTGTTTTCAGCTTTTTTTTTCTGTGTAACTATTTTTATATGTTTGTCTATATATGCATGTATGTGTCGTCACTTGAAATAAAATATTTTTAAACTAATATACAACTCAGCGGTTGACTTTCAAATATCTGTACTACCTTTACTGCCAAATTATAGTTTCAAGAAAAAAAGTAAACTGGCAATCTTTTTTGCAACCTAAGATGCATGATAAGTCCGTCAAAAGTAGACTATTTACTGTGCAGAAAGCCATATAGACGGATAAATTATATAATAAAAAAAATATTGTACATCGGAAATTCTTCGGGGTAAACAGTTTATTATGCAATAGTTTGTATAAATTAATATTTGCGTGAAATCAGACACGTTTTGTTTTATCTGTATTATAAATCATAATTTATTGTTTTTTAACGAATAAATTCATATGCATGTGAAAAACGTAACAACCTTAGGAGAAACTGAACTTGTTACTTTAAGAGGTGAATATTAAATAATGAAATTATTTATGACACAAATACCTCTGTTCAGTGCTAATAACTTAATAACATATGTTTTTCTTTTAGCTGCTTGGCAGTATTGACAAATTCCACCTTTTGTTAATTTGCTGCAAACTAATTATGATATGTTAAAGAAGAGTGGCTGAGAGAATACTGAATGCCAATCATTCTACAGAGTAAAGCTATGTATCAAAGTCATATTGGCCAATACTTCATACATATCAATCAGTACTATTGATGTCACGTGGTTATGTTTACTAGGAATCAAATTCTGCAACTGACATTCTAGAACATGTGACAAAATCAAAATCGTCATGGATTATTTTAAAGATTTAAATACAAAGGATTTATCCAATAACACACTGTTGGCTTCATCTTACGGCTGTATCTGACATCACTTATTTAGCCAAACAATAATTCATTTGAAGGAATACACAAAAGGATTCTAATTATATGCTAAATATTAAATTAGAGAAAATATAAAATAAACTAGTCAGCATTAAGGCGATAATTAAAATAACGTGAAAGATGAATGAAGACTATATGATGGAATCGGCTCAAGTTTTATTTTTCAACCAAACGGACGAAAATATGACATATAATTTTAGCTATCAAGATGTTAACGATTATAGTAATTATCCTTACCTTGGAGAAATTAAAGATGTGGCCGACTGGGAAATTGTCATTAAATCCATACTTTTTGCTGTTATTATATTTTTCTCTGTAATTGGAAATTTCTTGATAATTTTGGTTGTTTTACGGAACAGGTCAATGAGAACTACGACTAACTATTATATAGTCAATTTAGCTATAGCAGATCTGCTGGTCACTGTGTGCTGTATGTGGGTTACGCTGGTAGATGACATTACAGAAGGATGGGTACTTGGTGCATTTTTCTGCAAGATCAACACGTTCATGCAAGGTTAGCTGTTTCTTTATATATTTTTATTTTTTTATGAGAGCAGATACCGCTAATGCTAACGACATTTAAACACATACTTGTACCAATATCATTTTATAAAGTTTAAATTAAAGACGAAAAGATAGCAGAAAAACACTTACAATGGCCAAACATTACAATCGCAAGCCACAATCCAGCAGGGAACTGCACAAGAAAAACATTAAAACGACAGAGGACAAACATAGACAATGATGGGAATTCGGGATAGCCGGGCTTGGTACCTGCACTAGCAACAGGTTAGCGGTAGGGTTTAACAGGTTTATGGGTACCCAAACCACGCCTTTCTCTATTCCGTTTCCCTATAGTATAATAAACATACAAATAATACCAAATACAGGTAGACCACTAACTGCATGACCACAATCTTGAAAAGGAAGAATATAAATATATTTCGGATGGTAATTTTGTACTTTAATAACTTATTTTACCATTTTATATGATAAATAATTTTTTTGTAAATTATGAATTGACAAAAAGAATTAGGGCATGGACAATAAATACAATAATATACACTTTTAGCTATATATTGATATATACTGCACGCAAAAACAAATTTTTGATCACGTTTTCCTTCATCAGTTAAGCTTACATAAAATCTCAGAAATGGTACTGCTTTACATGCTATCGTTAAACATTAATTGCAATATCTATTTCAAAATTCAAAAACATCATAACGTTTAAATATGATATCAACCAAATAATTACAATATGCTGCTATAAAAGCGTCTGTAAATTGACAAAATTTAATAATTGCTAGTTGTTCATATGTCATTATTTTATTACACATCTCAAAGAAAGAGTAAAAATAAATGTTTATTTGTAATTACTTTGCAGTTGGTTGATTATTTAATTATGTTTTATGTGTACCATACTGAACTCATTAGAAAACAAGTTTGTTTCTGTGAAGTGACCGTAAAACAATACTTTTCTATTGTTTTAATTACTGATAGCATGCTTCAATATAGTTTGTAACAAATATCCTTAGATAATATTTATTACTTACGTATCATAATCGCTACGTCTAATACATGTAACAAAATATAAATATGCAAATTATATACAATTCTGAATATACTGCATAATATGAGGGTTTATCTTGATTTTATGAAGCAAGTTTGTGTATGGTAAAATTGTGCTTGTAAATGTGTTTCATCCTATTTCTGTGTTTTGATTCCCTCTCAATAATAATTCAAATAATCTTAAGAAATATTATATTTATTACTGGTAAAGTATATTATATTTATTAGTGGTAAAGTATATTATATTTATTAGTGGTAAAGTATATTATATTTATTAGTGGTAACGTATATTATATCTATTACTGGTAAAGTATATTATATTTATTAGTGGTAACGTATATTATATTTATTACTGGTAAAGTATATTATATTTATTACTGGTAAAGTATATTATATTTATTAGTGGTAAAGTATATTATATTTATTAGTGGTAAAGTATATTATATTTATTAGTGGTAACGTATATTATATTTATTAGTGGTAAAGTATATTATATTTATTAGTGGTAAAGTATATTATATTTATTAGTGGTAAAGTATATTATGTTTATTAGTGGTAACGTATATTATATTTATTACTGGTAAAGTATATTATATTTATTAGTGGTAACGTATATCAGATATCCAGCAAACCATTGCTTCTACTCACACAAAACACTAATTTTTTAGAACTATTCATAAGATAGAAAAAAAGAAGGGAAACGGGGAATGTGTCAAAGAGACAACGACCCAAAGGGGAGCAACAACAACCCAAAGCCACCATGTCAGGTCGGAGTCGGCCCCTGAATAAAGAGTAATCAAGTTCAGCTAAATAAACATCATCCTAGACTCCTAAACATAAAGTAAACGACCTAGAAAAAAGACAAGACACACAAAGGCTTAATAAATTTCCTGACTTAGGACAGGCGCAAACCTGCTGCGGCGGGGTTAAACTAGTTTTATTGGGCCCAAACCTTCCCCCTACAGCCAATGTGATAAATCAAAAGAACAATCGTAACAATGGTAAAATTCAGTTGGCAACAGGACTGAGTCAATTGTGAAAAATGAAACTGAAAGAACTAAATATACTGACATAAACATGAAATCACAAGAGACTATACTAGCAGTTAACTGACATGCCAGCTCCAGACCCATTACCAACTGACAGAGTAAGTTATGTACCCTCAGTATACAGCTTCCACCAAGATCCCTTCCTGTGAGGAGTTTAGCATAATGATTTCATGCATATACCGGAATACATAACCCGTGTCCATGCAATACAGATTTTAGAAATTTAGAATGTGTTTAGTTAAAATGCAAAGACCCTATCAAAAAATCAATGTTAATACCAAAGAAGGCCGTAAGTAATGACTTGACGACAATACCGTAATTATAACCCTTTTGAATTAGACGATTTAAAGGTTTTATAAGTTTTTTAGGCGAGTTTAAGTATTTTTTACTCTTATGTAAAACATTACCGTAAAATAAGGGATGTGAAATACCAGCCTTGATTAGATGTTTACAGGTTGCATTGTATTTATGAACTAAGTCTTTATATCGGTGATAAAATTAAGTAAAGGTTTTAACTAGTTTGTGATAACGAAAACCCTGATGTAATAGTTTTTAGTTATGAAAAAATTCCGTTTATTAAAATCCAAAACGTTATTAGATACTCGAGCAAATCGAACAAGTTGAGATATGTAAACACCATATGATGGCGCTAATGGAACATCGCCATCCAGAAATGGATAATTAACTATGGGAAAAGAAAAATCGTCCCTTTTATCGTAAATTTTAGTATCTAATTTACCATTCGTTATATCAAAATTGATGTCTAAGAACGGACAATGATGATTATCAGAATTGGCTTTATTCAAAGTAAGTTCTTTAGGGTAGATGTCCTTATAATACGTATTGAAGTCGTCATTATTTAAAGTTAAAATATCATCCTAATATCGGAAAGTGTTGTTAAACTTTTCAATTAAATGCTGTTTAGATGGGTCTTTGCTGAAGTTGGTCATAAACTGAGATTCGTAGCAGTACAAAAAGAGGTCAGCTATAAGTGGTGCAAAATTGGTACCCATAGGAATTACTATGACCTGGCGATAAATACAGTTACCGAAACGAATGAATATATTGTCAAGTAAAAATTCAAGTGCTGAAATCATATCAAAACAAGTCCAATTAGTTGAATTCTTTTGATTTGTATTACCAAAATGTGTTTTAAAGGAATTAGAACATATATATTCACAATCAGATTTTTTTAATGCCCATTGAATAAGACGCCTGAATTTTTCCTTTATAAGATTATGTGGTAAGGTAGTATAGAGGGTAGAGAAATCAAAACTTTCAAGGGATTCAAAAGTTCAATTTATCGAGAACTTCCAATGAATTTTTTACACTCCAAAAATGATTGACACCACTGTTTTCATATACTTTGTTACAGAAATTTATAACCAGGTTTTTAATAGCAGTCAAAGTATTAGTGAGTATAATAGAAATTTTAGTTGTAGAACAGTGACTAGATGACAATATGAATCTAGATTCATATGGCGTTTTGTGGAGTTTAGGAACCCAGTACATAGTTGGAACTGTTTTACTATCAGGTTTTGCCTGTAAAGATGTGGATGTTAGAAAATGTATGTTTGTAATTTCACTTTCCGTTAATTGGGTCAATTGAAAAGTATGTGATCTGGTAATTTATAACAACATACCAACCTTCCGGAGCAAACTGATGTCGCTCTCAGTTTCATGGGAGTTCACACTGTCATTGCCATGGTTTTGAATGTTGTGTTCTGTTTGTGTGCTTTGTAGTTGTCTAACGTCATTGTTTTTTGCGTTCTCATTTGACCATGTGTTTGGACTTATACCACTCCTTTGTTCTGTCCTTCGGTATTCTACTGTTGTTGTTTCGATTTCTTGTCTTCCGAATATTTTGATTTATCGACAATGAAGAGTTATATATGTAAGTAGTTGATATGGTCATTGGCAATACAAAATTTTACTGCGATTTGGTAATAACCTTAAGCAATTAGCAATTTAGGTTTAACAAAGACTTTAAATTTTACAACAGTATTAAAATCTTTGATTTTTCCAACATGTTACACCACTTTTCCAAATGACAAATTGAATTTAGAACTCTGCGATCTCGTGCTCCAAAAGGTGTAAAAAAGATACTCATATTTGGTATTTTGTAATGTAAACTCATATTTTGTCAAACAACACACTGATTCCAATGAGAGCTAATTGTGCTCCACTTGTGGCGCATTTGTTTTAAATTCTTTGTTTTATTGCCTTTTGACTCCACATAAACATCTTTTAGCTATACACTTGAAGTCGCCGTTTTTCCAATTTTTGTTTTATCTATTTTGTGATGCAAGTTCAATTTTGATTGTCAAATTTTCAGTATTTCGAAGCGGATACATAGTAATTGATGGGCCCGTTTTTTTATATTCGTCATCCATTACTTTTTTTGTAAAAACATATACTTCAATCAAATCTAATCATTACATTCTTTTGAGCACCCTTATTTTTTATTATTATTAATGGTTTTGTGGTTGATTTAACAGCAAAAACATAAATATGATGGGAGCGGGGATTTCCTTTCTTAAATACTTTATCTCGACATCTATTATTTTCATTGCATGTTTTATATTTGTCAAATCTTATTGAATTATTGGATGTTTAAGGATAACCTACGATATCAACGAATAGTTCGAGAACTGGCATGTTTACATCTAATTTGACTTAAATAACTGATTAATGGAATAAAACGCAATAGCGAAATGCATCATAGATATTGAGGTAGGGGAAACAGGTGGGAGAGATCAACTCCGACGATAAGTAAGATCAGAACTCTCTGATACATTTATTTTGTATTCAATAGTATACCAAAGATTCATTAGCCTTTCCTAACCGTCCAATTTATTTGTGCATTTCCAAAATGAAGTTGTTAGTAGTATGTTCTCAATCGAAATGTCTGTCATGTTATTTGACTATTCATTTTGATCCTATTGTTCTATCAACTTAACAACATCTTTTGGATTCTGGGTCTTCCAAATGCTGTTTTCTTCTGTACTCATAAATAAGCTGTCGAAATGGCAACCTTTGAAAACTTAATTTACAGTAACATCGATATTTAGGTATTTATTTCCACTTGGTCGATGCCTTGGCTGGTGGACTATTACTTCTAAAAGGTATTCATTGACCCAGAAGCCATCATAGAGAATATTTATGTTATCCAAAAAATCTCTTGCAATATCTAAACGCCAGAAAATATTCAAAACGAAGGAGTGATCCCTCTCCTGCAAAGCTCTGTGCGTAACTGGATTCGGATTTACTAGTAGCAGGTCAAATTGGTTACTTGTTCTTTATCAAGTTTAATACATCCTTTAAATTATGGATATTCCAAATGTTTTGATTCCATCTGAACTGAAGAGATGTATGCTAGATGAATGGTTATATGTTAAAAAAGTTAAGGTAATGTCGATATTGAGTTATACGTGAAACACCATATGAAAATGAGTTCAATGATCCCCAAAACGCAAATATCTTATTCAAAAGTATTGGTGAAGATTAGTCAATATAGATATCAGAAGTTAATTTTATGTCGATGATTCCTAGTCTTTTCTGTGGTTTTATTCCATAAGCAAACAATATCATAACGAGCATTGTTAACATTTTAAAGTGTTCCCTGATGTAACGAATTATTTAACCACAATTATTCCCAATGTCTGTTGTGATTGTATACGATAGCTTGTTGGCAACAAATTAAAGCATTCAAAGCTGATATTCTTTTTTGAGTTGTACAGAAAAGTTTTGACAGTTGGAATTTTGTTTTTATCTCAGCATACTCCCAAACAAACTTACACTGATGAAAAATAAAATTATGTCACTTTTAAGACTGCCAACAATGTCCTAAAATATGCTTATACAAAAGTGTATTTAGATTTATTTCAATTTATTTTAGAGAGTTGTGTTTATCATTTTGTGAATAACCGATAAAAGAAATATAGGAAATTTTTTTTTGATGCGGACTTTATCACGGCGTAACGCATCAAGCTCGCCCTAGCGGGCTCACTTGATACTGGCCGTGATAAAGTCCGTATCAAAAACAAAATGTCCTATATTTCATATGTATCGGAATACTAAATAAAAAAAAATTAAAAAAAAATAAAAATAAAAACCTACTATTTTATACTCCCGACCTGAATTTTTGTATTCAGTCTTCAAAAAAAAAAGTTGACATCAATTGAACAACCCATTTTCATTGGCCACAGTTGACTGAAATGTTCGCAATATGATGCAATTTGATAATTCTATGGTAAGCTATAAGCTGTTCAAAACATGCCAGCAAACATACTATGAGGTTAAAATCCATGAAAA
>MJUU01052837.1:22182-40026 GCA_002080025.1 Modiolus philippinarum | reverse complement strand
TGGGTAGTTCTGTGTTAGCTGATTTGATGAGTATTCAGTTCACTGTTAGCTGTTATTGAACAGTTCTGTTTGATGTTATCTGTTATTACAAATCAGTATGTAAGCCGAATTTGAACAGAAAAAAATATTATGACTGACAAAATGAGTTGTCCAACTATCTGTGTACTAATCCATGTTAAAGGATCTAATAATACAGTGCTCCGTCATTTTGGATGAGTCGTAACAACAATTACCTGATATATACAGGCGTTTCTTTCCCTAATTATTATACCCTCGCTTGAAAAATGGGAGGTATATAGTGCTGTGGTTGTTCGTCCGTCCTTCCGTCCGTCTTTCGGTCTGTCCGTCCGTTATACCCGAGGGTACCCATCTTTTATCCACTACTCCTTCTGAACCAATAAAAAAAAATTTCATGAAACTTTAACTCAGTCTTAATGACATAATGTAGATAAAACAACGGCAGTAGAATACCGAAGGAACAAGGGAAGCGATGACTACAAAAAGACATGGCAGAAACGGTAACAGATAAAAACAAAGACAAAACAAGGACGTGAGACAGCTACAATGCACGGAAATAAAAAAGATAACATTAAGAACTAAGGTAGATGTGTACCTTCAATTTCAGAATTTGATTTGATTTATATTTTGGGTTGCCCATAGCAAAACATAGACTTAGCCATTACACTGCAAATGGGTACCCATCTCTTTTCCGCTACTCCTCTTGAACCAGTAAAAAGAATTTCATGAAACTTAAAAACACAGTCCTTATGTGCACCTCCTATATCAGAATTTGATTTGATTAATATTTGGGGTTACCCATACCAAAACATGGACTTAGCCATTAGATTACAAGTGGATACTCATCTATTATCCGCTACTCCTCCTCCTGAACGACTGAATTAAATTTTATGAAACTTTAACACAGTCTTTGTTACATAATGTAGATATGCACCTCCTATTTCAGAATTTGATTTGATTGATTTTCAATTTCTGGAATCAAATCGGGATGTTGAGGTATTTATATGTTAGCTTTGCTCTATAAACATGGATACAGATACCGAAAACCCTGAAGAAAAAAAAAAAACAGAAGACTATGGCGTGATAGAATGTTCTTGTCTTTTTTGTGAATTAAATAACCGAGTCCTATATCGGTACTGACAACCTCAAAAGCCACAAGAAGTATTGTCTTAGTGATGCTAAGTATGCAATGTGCAGTTGAACGTCTTACTGTGTTACTTTGTGTTATTGCTGGTTGCCTAGTTCCACAGTTCGTTTTTCATTCTTCTTTCTTTTTAAATCTTACATTGCATGCTTGTTTTTATGTTCATATCTGATGCTTCAACCCCTCTTTTTGCATAAGCGGTGGGTCTCATCAGTGGTCTACCGCTTTTATTTTTGCAGATTTTTATAATGCATTTCATTTTACATTGTGTTGGACCTAGCTATGAACGTAAAAACCAGTATCCAATAAAATACCAAAAAGAAAGAACAATGAAAAAACAAGCTGTGGAACTAAGCAAACAGCAATAACACAAAGTAACACAGTAAAACGTTCAACTACACATTGCATACTTAGCATCACTAAGACAATACTTCTTGTGGCTTTTGAGTTTGTCAGTTCTGAGATAGGACTCGCTAATTTTATCCACAAAAAGTATTACACTTCATGCAAGCTGTTACCACTAGAGGGGGCAGAACTGTAAAAGTGTCTGCAAAATTCAACTAGCCTAATCCAAGACATTAAAGTTTAGGGATATCTATATTAATGAGTAACAAATAAAACACTTTTTGATAATGAAGTCAATGAACATGTTTAAGATGAACAATGATGACCTATGAATGTATATCTTCTCCACAACAGAGTTTTATTGAATAAGATGACTGTTATCCGCATTTTACATTTATATGTTAGCTGTTATTTACTTGATATACACTGTTAGCTGTTATCGCTTATTTGAATTATCTGTTATCTGTTATTGGAAAAATCAATTTGCTGTTAGGCTGTTATGGGACCCCTTGCCCCCCCCATTAGTCATTATATTATACAACTTTTGACTCCTCTTTGCCTAAATTTCAATATATTGAAAAATTCCCTCTTCCTCCAAAGAAATCTTAGAAGAAAATATAATATGCAGCATTCATAGATAAATAGTAAACTCAAACAAGATACATTTATTGAAACTTCATCTGAAATATTATGGCTCTGTTTGGTTTATTGCAAACATTGGTTTGCACTCTAACGAGTTAATATGGTATAATTGACAGAATCTCATTTAATGCAAAATTCCAGATCAATTTACACTTACTAATCATATCATGTGATATACTAGTATATTATTTCGTCTTTAAGTACATGTAATCAATATCAAATTTTGAAAGCAATTTCCGTTTGCGGAAGAAATTATAAATGTAACATTTCGTTAATTTCCAAATCAAAGAACAAAAGCATGTACATGTATATAATTTTATTGTTGGGTAATATCAATTTGTTTTATAGTCAAGATCTCGGATAATGCAACTCGTTGAGGTATAGTTTTATAAATATAAAGGTATAACATTATCTACGTACATTTCTATGTAATATAATTAACCGTATGGCGGGTAATTTTCGCGTATTTTTGTGGATGGACTTAAAAAATTCCACAAGTATTTTATGTTTTCTAAGAATTTATTCAGAATCTTTGATAATCCGCGAAAATTGAAAACTCTTAAATTTTTGGCATACAGTTTCCACTCAAATCTTCGAAATTTTTGACCAGCGAAAATAACCCGCCATACGGTATATGTAACTATTTAGGTACTCCAACGAAGAATTTTTTAAGCACATTTTGATGATTTATCAATTTTCAATGCACAAATACACAATGATGACATGGTGCATGAAGACGCACGTTAGGTTTTGTATTTAAATTACAACCTATACTTTTTCAATGCAAAGTTTCAAACAGATTCATGAATGCACGTAGGTGCACGGCAATTTTAACTTTTACGTGTTTTTGCAGTTTTCTCGAATTTTTGTCCTAATTAATCGTAAATAGTGGTCAAAGCGTCGTAACTCTAAATAAATTTTGAACCAGTTTCTCCTTAGCTCTTATAGAACTGGTAAATGCGAAGAAAATAAAATACCGGAAGTGAACTAATTGTAATTTTTTAATGATGTAATTTGTCCTTAATCTTATTTTTTTTTTGAGATTAAAAGTTTGGTGTCTAATTATTGAAGCAGATAGCTATCTTTTTGCACCGTTATATTCATTCAATTCGAACTTTCAATTTTTTCGTTGGAGTACCTAAACTATTTCAAAAATTATATCTCCTCTTTGCTTAACTATCAAAATAAAAAGTACTAAACCCCTCCTCCTAAAAAGATCTGTTATGTCAAATTATTAACACACATTCACAATCAATCATAAAATGTATAAAAAAGAGGCCATCCATATGTGTCAATGAAGCAATATCAATGACCACTGTACTGGTTCCAAATAATAACAGTGAACTAAACAGGTGTCAGTCCACCATTTCAACCAAAAGTAAAAGTAGGTCTTGTGAATCTTAAGATACACTTTGTGTTCTTGAACCTTAAAAAGAATATAAGGGAATTTGATAAATCATATACCCAATTCAAACATTGATGTTCCAGGTTTATTCTAATACCAAGGTGAATTGACAATATGTAGTTTTTCAACATTTAAAGAACTTAAAGGTGAATTGACCATATGCAGTTTTTCAACACTTAAAGAACTTAACGGTAAATTGACCATAAGTACTTTTTTATACGACCGCAAAAATTTTGCGGTCGAATTATGGTATGGCGCAGTCGTCGGCGTCGGCGTCTGTGGCCAGCATAACTTTGTTTCTAGTGGACGGATCATCTTTAAATTTCAGTATGTGGTTTCTTGGCATAAACGCAATCCCGGGTTTTAATGTCGGGTTTGTAGCCCCACCCGTTTAAGAAAAAGGGACCAAAAGGGGTTAAATTAGGTGTTTTCACATATTTGACTGTAGAATCTTTATTATTTATCTGATTTTGATGGGGTTTCTTTCAGTAAACTCCTTAGAAAATTTCCAATCTGGAGTATGCCAACGGATTTCACGTGGCATGTACCGTTCACGAGATAAATGGGGCGTAAAAGGGGCGAATTTCAAAAATTTATTTTTTTTATTTTTAGTCCGATTTTGATGCAATTTTTTCCAAAGGATTCCTAATGAAATATTAACATAGCGCTCTACTATTAGATTTTTGGTAACTTGTTTCCTTACCCAGCTATGAGGGGCCAAAGGGGGCCAAAATCATAAATTTACAGATAACCTAAAATTTTTATTTTTCATCGGATTTCGATGGGATTTTTTTCTTTGGATTCCTCATGATGTAAGCTTTCAGTAGTATGTCAACGGATCTGGCGTAGCTCTTACCGTTTCCGAGCTATGAGGGACCGAAGGGGGCCAAAATCATAAATTTACAGATAACCTAAAAAAATTTTTTTCATCGGATTTCGATGGGATTTTTTTCTTTGGATTCCTCTTGATGTAAGCTTTCAGTATTATGTCAACGGATTGGGCGTAGCTCTTACCGTTTCCGAGCTATGAGGGGCCGAAGGGGTCCAAAATCATAAATTTACAGATAACCTATAATTTTTATTTTTTATCGGATTTCGATGGGATTTTTTCTTTGTATTCCTCTTGATGTAAGCTTTCAGTAGTACGTCACTGGATTTCGCGTTGCTCTTACCGTTTCCGAGCTATAAGGGTTCAAAGGGGCCACAACTTCAAATTTGCAGACTGCCTGAAATTTTTTTTTCATCGGATTTCGATTGTTTTTTTTTTTCTTTGGATTCCTCTTGATACAAGCTTTCAGTAGTGCGTCAACGGATTTGGCGTAGCTCTTACCGTTTCCGTGCTAAAAGGGTTCACAGGGGCCAAAACTGCAAATTTGCAGATTACCTAAAATTTTTATTTTTCATCGCATTTTGATGGNAAAGGGTCAAAGAGGAATCATAAGGAGTCATAAGGGCTAATTTTTATTTTCCCTAGTTTGTGTCCAGCTAATTACTGGGTCAATCTCCTTATTGCGTCCTTCTAATTATTGTGTCAAGCTCTTTCGTTTGTCCATACTCGCTTTAAATTACACTTTTTCAAATTTCAGTGGACGACATGCAGCGGTCGTATCATGCTGCTCTCGGCGTAGCCCTTTATTAACACTTAAAAGAATATTTAAGACAGAGTTAACGCCCATTTCACGACAACTAACAACATTTAAGGCAGAATTAAAACTCCTTTAACGACAACTATAACAACATTGAAGACAGCAGCATCACTCATTTAATGAAAATTAACAACATTTAAGACAGCAGCATCACTCCTTTAACGACAACTAGCAACATTTAAGACAGCAGCAACACTCCTTTAATGACAATAAACAACATGTAAAACAGCAGCATCACTCCTTTAATGACAATTAACAACATTTAAGACAGTAGCATCACTCCTTTAACGACAACTAACAACATTTAAGACAGCAGCAACACTCCTTTAATGACAATTAACAACATTTAAGACAGCAGCATCACTCCTTTAACGACAACTATAACAACATTGAAGACATCAGCATCACTCCTTTAATGACAATTAACAACATTTAAGACAGCAGCATCACTCCTTTAACGACAACTAGCAACTCAAAAACAGCAGCAACACTCCTTTAACGACAACTAGCAACTCTAAGACAGCAGCAACACTCCTTTAACGACAACTTAACGATCCAACTAACAAAATTAAAGACAGAATCAACACTCCTTTAACGTCAACTAACAACATTTAAGACAGCAGTAGCACTCCTTTAACAATGCATAACTCAGTGTATAGTTGAAAATTGGAAGAAAATGGTAAACCGGTTTAATAAATCTAAGACATTATAAAATGAGATGAAGCAAGACTTTTATTTGAAATAGTATGCCCCACGTGGGTTTGTGCATGGCAAACAAATTGGATTGCACTGTAACGAGTTATTTATATAGAATATTTTGTATAACTGTATATTTTTCAGAAAGTTAATATGGTAATCGAGATGATATAATTAATTCCAAACCCCAGATATCTCGGTTCATATTACCATTTACTAAGCATATAATGTAATTTGATGAAATTCATATTTGTCTTACATGCACTCAATATCAAATTTTGATATACTTATTTCCATTCTGCAAGTGAAATTATTATTATTGATGTTACATTTCGTTAGTTTCCGAACCAAAAAACAAAAGCACGTATATAATTTCATGCCGGGATAACAATACTATAAAGGCAATGTTATAAAAGCCTGCTTCATTTTACCACCGACAAGGGAACAAGATGGATTATTATTATTATCATTATGAAAACAACAGCAGTTGTCCGGAGGGATATGATTTATACTACAAAGAAACACTTTTTGTTTGGAATTACCATCTAAGAGGAACACTTTCTTACGTCATACTTATTTTTAACATCTTAGTAGTCATCATGTTTACAAGGAACAAGGTTTGGACAGCGGCAATAGTCGTGTTTATATTGCTTGCTATTTCGGATTCTCTCGCTTCTATATGTCAATCATTGCCACTACATTATGGGCTGATGCTAGGCATGGTCGACCACGAAGATACAGTATTTTCTACTATACGATACAACTTTTGCTCTTTTTTGGTGATCACAGAAGGACCTCTTTATTATGCTTTGCATGATACATCGATTTTATTGACAACGATGCTTGGGATTATAAAGGCTTTGGCAATCAAATTTCCGATATGGTTTCAAAATAATATCGGTATAAGAGTACCAATGATTGGAGCACTTTGTTTCTTCGTTACAGCTGTATGCGTAGAAATGTATCCAGTGATAACATTTTCCTTTAGACCAGATGCTAATGGATGGTGTTGCCAAAACGAGGCTTTAATGAAATACAACTATGAATTTAGCATCGTAGGACAATGGGTCATACCAATTATGTATATTGTTGCATTTTTGGTTCTTATTACAACATCATTGTACATCGCATTTAAACTGAGTTGTTGCAGTTTTGAACACTTTCATTCAAATGCGGAACGCACCAGGAGAAAACGCAATTCAGCCATTAGCGTTGTTCTTGTCACAACTATCTTCATGACAACAGAGATTTTAGACTTTCTGATCGTCGTTTCGCCACTAATGTCCAAGGTTTTTGGTGCAAAGCATATTTATGAACATACATGGTTCCGCGAAGCTTTTCCGTTCTCACAGATTCTCGTTCAAGTTGGAATGTCTTCTAACTTTGTAATCTATTTGATAACCAGTAGTGAAATACGGAATAGTCTAGCAGGTTTGCTGATGTGCAGAACACATAAGAAACATACAATTTCCTTGATACAAGGTACAGCAGTTACCAAGAAAGACTCCGCCCATATTCAACCTGTATTGGCATTACCAGGCCATCATGATACGATTGAGATGGTAGAATTATAACACATTCACTTATAAGTTGTCTTGAAGTGCAGTTGTCATCAAGAAGAACGGATTTACACCAAATTATATTGCATTGACAATAATCATGTACAATAAAAGACATTTCGCAAAAGATTTCATTGTACAATGACTTGTTTGAATAATTTGTTCCAGACAGAATCTTGTATAATCATGTCTTAATTTGTTTATCGGAAAATGGAGGGATAACATGACCAAAAAAAGAACATTCAGTAACAAACGAGAGAAATTTACCTGTCATGGCAAATTGTAATACAAGACACGTTTGGTTATCTTCAAACCGTTATTATCCAGTGGCGGATCCAGACTTTCTGCTAAGGGGGGCCCGACCAATATTTTTTTAAAAGGGGGGGGGGGCGGAACCCATTTTTTTTAAAACCCCTGGGAATTTTAAATATTTTCCGGCCTAAGGGGGGCGCGGGCTCACCCGGGCCCCCCTAAATCCGCCACTGTTATCGTCTGCTGGAGAACGCTTGCAGTAATGAGGAAGAAGAGGAAGTATGCCAAGTGTGACACTGCAAACAAATACTATTGCGTTTAGTTTTTTTTAATGACAAAGTACTCTTGATAGTGCTGGCACTAAGTCTGGCTTTCCTGAGTTCCTATCGTTTTCCACGTTTGTCTTTTGTATTTTTATTGTTTTTATTGTGCAGTTCCCTGGAAGACTGTGGCATGTGATTGTCATTTCGGGCATTGTAGGTGTTTCCTTTTATCTTCTCCACATTAACAGAAGGGAACAGCTAACTTGATCCCAGCTAAAAATCACGTGTTAAAATTATCAGTGTTCTTTAAGTGTAAGTAAATATCGTCTAAATTTTGTTTTTTAGGCGATGAGGGATTTCTTTAAGGAGACAGTAATATTTTGTCCTGTAAGTTCTAAATCGATAAGGTCTAAATAAACATCCTAAATTATTAATACTATTACTCGCCTTTGTAGACGTATTATATTATTATTATATTATTATATTATTACAAATTATTCTGTCTGTAAAAGTCTTGAGAGAGAAATCAAATAAAGTGTGGGAAGAGGTAATATGAGTGTGAAAGTTTGGGTACCCATAAACCGGTTTAACCCTACCGCTAGCTCTTGCTAGTGCCGGTACCAAGTCCGGCTATCCAGAGTTCCTATCGTTGTCCATGCTTGTCTTTTGTCATTTTATTGTTTTTCTCGTGTGGTTCCCTGGTGGATTGTGGCATGTGATTGTGGTGCACGGCCATTGTAGGCGTTTCCTGTTATCTTTCTTATATTAATTAATTATTTTTGAGAGCTTTCGGGTGCTAATGCAGTGTGGAGTTGGTAAAACAATTTCCCGTGTTAGAGATGTATGCTCTCTATTTTTCTTAGATATGGTGTACTTGTACATGAGATAATATCTCATGTGTACACTTTGTTCAATTACTATTATGTAACTTTATGAAAATTCTAAAACCTAAGGATTAACTCCCTCCATCGTAGTTTTGTCCTTAGCTATATTTGATATTACTGATTAATTGGATATCGTTTGGTTTTATGCATTTGAAACATTTTTTGAAATTATGGATTTCCTTTGTTTGGGTTCTAGTGCTGCTGACGAGGAATTAATTTCCGAAATGGCCATACAGCTCATTAAAATTATTGCAGTTGCAGTAAACATATGTGTTATGGTCTCATGTTCATTTACTCCATATCCTTTCGTAAAATATTGAGAGAGAAATCAAATAAAGTGTGGGAAGAGGTAATATGAGTGTGAAAGTCTTAATTATTTTTGAGAGCTTTCGGGTACTAATGCAGTGTGGAGTTTGTAGAACAATTTCCCGTGTTAGAAATGTATACTCTTTATTTTTCTTAGATATGGTGTACTTGTACATGAGATTATATCTCATGTGTACACTTTGTTCAATTACTATTATCTAAATTTATGTAAATTCTTAAACTTAAAGTTTAACTCCCTGCATCGTAGTTTTGTCCTTCGCTACATTTGATATTACTGATTATTCGGATTTCGTTTGATTTTATGCAGTTTGAACATGTTTTGGAATTATGAAATTTCTATGTTTGGGTTCTAGTGCTGGCGATTAGGAATTAAGTACCGAAATTGCCATACAACTCACTTGAATTATTGCATTTAGGCGTTAACATATGTGTTATGGTCTCATCTTCATTTACTCCATATCCTTTCGTAAAATATCTACAGTTTTACAATTTCAGATTTCAAAATATTCAATAATTTTTATTTTTCATGTTTTGTGCAATGGAATCAAAATTGTACACTTGTACATGCTCATTTCCCACACGTTATAGAACCTAGATAGAAATTGAAATGAAAAAAAAAATCGTTTGTATTTGCTATAACATTTATTCTATAACCGAATTCACTTTTGCCAAAGTAAGTCAAAGCTGAGTTGTCAGAAGTAGTGTAAAAGGTAGAATGTCCATTATGTGAGGCCTGCTTTTCCTGTCAAAACATATGACAGGAAAAACAGGCCTTAATTTGTTGCAAGCCTAAGACTTTACTATAGACAGGTAAATTTTTTTTTGATAATTTAGGTGGTTTATTTATTAAGGCCTTATGAAATAGAAGTTATAGAAATAAAGAGTTTTTTGGGGACGACAACCAGTTGAACAACACGAAATGTTAACTTCTATCGTATACATAGCAGGACACGTTTCGTCCGATGTAAATCTCTTTTTTATATATATTTACACCGTGAGTGTTTTTTTTTTAGTGTTATGATTTTATATTTCGTGAACGCATCGCGTCTTTGGTCTTTTATTTATTTTAGTCTTCTGGTGTCCCTTTTTCCATGTTCTTTGTTTCTGTATTATATTGCCATTGTTTTGTAAATATTTACCCACTGAGATGGCACAAGTAAGACGATATTCTTTTGCGGTATTCTTTGACAAAATGCAATTAACTCGTTTGACGTCACACTTACCATTTGATGGATTGAATTTCTCTTTTTTCCCAATAACCGGAAAGTCTTCTCCCGCTCAACTCTGCAATATTACGAGTAAGAAGATTGACAGCAGTGTTCAATTTGAAAACGCTATGACTCGTTTTGTTCTGACTAGTATTATTATTCAGCCACAGAAGTGTACCTGAAAACAAATGTAAATTGGTTTGTTCATAGCCATTTTCTGTACATATTCATCTTTTTTGAAACGATAGAAGTCTTTACATCTTTATTCAGAAATGCACAGTTTTACCCGTTAGGGTTGAAAGCATATATAAACATACAATATAAACAAACATTTCATTTACTCCATATCCTTTCGTCAAACATAATCTGTCAAAAATATTGTCTGTGGTGAACTATGAAATTATTTTTCCGCTTTTTCGGCTTTCCTCAGTAAGAGCGACTTTTTAATAAATGGAGCAACAAATTGCAAGTGAGCCGATAGGGACAATATATAAGCAAGTTTTTTTTTAATTTCATTTCATTGTTTTCAGTTTTAAAGATGCTTACATTTTGTTTCAAATTGAAGTATATTTTGGGCATTTATAGAAGGTTAACTTCATTTTCTAATATATTTAAATGACAAATCGGGCAGATTCTGATTTTTCACTTTATATTTTTAATCTGCCTCTTTCTAATTCTAAAAAAATGATCACATATGCGGATTTTGCATACATTTTTCTATTTTTAAAATCATTTGTAATGAAGAAGTCTTTAATTTCATATTTAGTTTTAATTTTACTATATAGAAAAAAAGTTATTGTTTTCAGTAGACGAATTCAATTTTCAAAGAAAGATTTTTCATACATTTTGTATTTATTTTTTAATTGCTGTTTTATATTATTTAAAATTTTATTATCTTTTAGATAATTTTTTTTTCTAATTGCTTTAATTATAATATTATTTGATGAGTAAATATCATTTACATATGAAAACCATGAATATGTTCCACCTGTATGAAGATTTTTGGATAATGAAAACGCATCATTTAATACTGGGTTGCCAGTGTGACTAAATAGTCTCACTAGATATTTGATAGTCTGTGCCTTAATGAATGCATTTAGTGGATACTGAGCAAGTTCAGCTCTAGCTGCTATATTTACTGACTGTTTGCTCAGCCCCAAAACAAATTATACATTATGAGTCTAAGCTACATTCTCTTCAGTTTCAATAATGATCAATATATTTAAAAACCTGAAAATTTTCAGTACTGGCAATTTTTGCGATAATGTGTTTCCATGGTTAGATTAAAAAAAATTAAAAATTAAGAAAACGTAATTTTTGCAGATGCATATTTTAGTACTGATCAACAAGTTTGATGTAATATCTTCGTATTGATTTATGCCCACATTAAGTCAAATAAATGCATCTCAATGTGCCTATTCAAGAAAAATTCAACTTTCATTTTTCAGTCTAATTGTATCAATTTGCTTCGTTTCAATGTCTTCGTCTACTGAAAAAAAATCCCCATTTATTGAATACTGTGATTGTGTACAAATATGTGTTGTTTTTTTTTACTATTTACTTTGATTTGCTGTTATGTCACATGATCTAAATATTGTTCGGAACGTGCTGGTCTTTAAGTTAATATTAATAAAATTGAAGACTTACAAATTTATTAAACAAGGAAGTAATAGAAGCCCCTGTCAAAAACAACTGCATGGAATTTTTCTGGAAGGTTCAAACTTTAGGTATGTGGTTTGAGCTAGCTAAAGTTAATTAGACTTTTTAGTTACAGAATATTAAGTTACTATTGAATACTCAGTCTTAAAGAGAACTCACATACAATTGGAAAAAAATACAATCTAAAGCGCTCTCTATTTTAGTTCAAACTATTCTCCCCCATCCCATCGGATGAGGTGTTGAAGGAAATTCAGAATATTATTTAAAAAGTTTCAATGGAATATTTTAAAAGAACAAGTTTTTTTTTGGAATGTTGTGATGGAGTACTGAATACTTAAGATGCCCAACATTTTACGTTTTTGCTAAAGTGTGAAAATATCTTGTTTAACTAAACTGTTAGATCCTCAAAAACTGTTCATCATGGAAATCTTGCTATTTAGATGTGTCTGAATTTAGAATATATTCTTTGTTAACGATTTGATATTTACTTATAAGACTACCAGATAAAAGCAAACTTCTCGGAGTACTAGTATTACGGCAGAATTATAAATGGAAATATTTGACTAAAGGGGAATCTCAGCTAAATACCACTGAAACCAAATTGAAAAACATAGTTAAAATGAAAGGAAACCTTGTAAATATTTACAAAAATAATATATCACGAATAAAAATATCTATTCGCAGTTACCCATTAATAAAAAAAATTAATGGGTAACTGCGAATAGACTACAGCAGCTCAAGATAAATGAATAAAGAAATGAGAAACTTAAACATACAGAAGGAAACTTACTCTATGCCTTTTATAATTTCCAGAATTTTTTTTGCAAACCATTTTTTTTAAAGAAACTTGATCATAGTATTTTTCTTTACAAGTGTAATCTAAAGGAGAATAAACTATGGACTTTTGTTCTGACAACAAAGAAGCATTACTTCATATTTCTTCATATATTTTGTAAATGTGATATGGTCCAAAATTTTATTATATAAAATCATTATATATATTATATTATCATTATTATATATTATATTATATATTATATAATCATTATACCAATTTCGGCTACAGAAATTAGTTTTTGATAATGGATGACGTTTAAGAAAGGAATACAGCATATAATATTTTTATGTTTTTAAATAGTATATTTTATACATGCTATTCCTACCATGAATTGAGGAATAATGTAATACCTCAAATATTGGGTTAATATATAAAAAAAAATCTTTCATGTTTCGTATCACCTAGAATAAAATGACAAAGTAGCAATTTTTAGAAGCATTTTTGATATAAAAATTAAAAAAGGGTAAAGAAAAAAATGTAGTCTCAACATGTAACTGTTAATGTTATGTTGTATTTGGATGTTTAGTACTATTACTGTAATGACTTGTATTTTGTGTAGTATTGTCTCTAAAAATAAAAAGTAACAAAAATGTCAAGTTTTAGTCGATTGTTAACCAAGACAAATAAATTCAGTTGATACGAGTACGAAAATTACCATTTCGACTTATATCTCTTCAAGTGCTGACAAAAAGCTGAAAGAGAGGAAATGAAAAAAGTAGGTCGAAGCTAGCTAAGAACAGAGCTTTTGATGACATAGGTACCCCTTAGAATTCTACATATGAAGTTTCTATGTTTGGATGTGTTAAAATGGTTTTTTAATTAGATAGTCAAATCTGTTGCCGATCAATAAGTGCAAATCGAAAATATATCAGTAAGTATCGTATATCAATTTTGTTGATATCGAATTTATGTTGCACATGAGGTTTTCCAAAATTCAGATAAGTATTGATCGAATATCAGTAAAGAATATTTACTAGTTTTATATTATTTGGAAGGTGCATCCTATTAAAGTGTTACATGAGTTTTTGTGCATGCACACTAGCAAAATATCTTATCAGGGAAAAAGATGCAAAGATGAAACTTGTGGTATATGGCTATCTGTTCCTTGAATGAAACATTTTCCCGGATTGAATCACTTACAGTGTGACGGGTGCTGTAAACAGAGCAGGACATGCTTACCCTTCCGGAGAACCCGATGTCACTCTCAGTTTCACTGGAGTTCACACTGTGAGTGCCTTTGTTCTGAATGTTGTGGTTTCTGGTTCTGTGCTTTGTGTCTGTCTGGTGTCATTGTTTTTGTGTCTAACGTCATTGTTTTCTGTGTTCTCGTTTTTGCCCTGTCTTTGGACTTCGATTTTTGTGAATTTCACCCCTTTGTTCCTTCGGTATTCTACTGCCGTTGTTTCAAGACAGCTTGAGTTATTTTTTGCAACCATGCCTGGCGTCATATTGATGAGACAATTAAACAACAGTTGACGTTTCGGAATAATGTAATCAGTCAGGGCCGATAGCGAAATGACCTAGGAGAGTAAAAGAAGATGATATATTACTGTTCAAATTGCCCTGATGGGCTCTTCTGTTACTGCAGGATTGAAATTTTTGGTTTTATTACCACTGAATGTGTTTGTATATTTCTTTCCTAACAAAATTTGGAAAATTGAAAATTTTACCCCCTCCTCAAAATATTTCTTTTCATAATGGAATTGAAAATGTTATTTTATATACGCATAATTATGTAAGAAATGGTGACTTTGTTGAAATGTAAGTTCTGGGATGTTCACGATACCGAATTTTGATATCCAAGTCAAAGAAAAACGGCAAAAATTATATGACAGGGAACATCACACTCTTCCAATTAATACCATATCATAGCAAGTGTAAAAACCGGCGAGCAATCAGGAGGATCTTAGCACCCAATCCGTACGTTACACACACATACAGATCTTCTGGTTTCAAATATACGTCTTTTATTTATGTTTTAAGATATTTTAAGCTTTTAAATACGATAACGCCAAAATTATGTTGCACCTCATATGAGTGCCTTTTTACTGATAAACAAATGTTTTCAACAATACTATTTCTCGTCCATTTTTTCATACAAATCTCAGAAAAGCGTTTTCAGTTTCACGTTGCATAGAAATTGAATGTTTCAGTATTACGCCTGATATTTTGAACGTAATTACATTTGTACTACCATAATGAATAAAACGGGCATAGCTGATTTAACTGCGCATTAAAGTTGTTTCGGGTAAGCACCGAAATACTGACTTCTGACGGCTAAAAGACCACAGGAGAGGCATCAGGCAATAGATCAACAAATACAATCTTTGATCAACATGATAAAACATGGGTTTGCGTTCACCATTTAAGAAAGCCCATGCAGAAAGTAAATTTTCAGTAACTTCGGTATTTTGTTATTTATTATAAATGGTCCAATACCGATCTGCTGGTTGGCTGTTAGTCCCCGAGGGTATTCAGCAACCTAGTAGCCAGTACTTCGGTGCTGGCCCGAAAGCCAATTTTATTTGGAAACTTGCAATATCTAAATGTGAGAAAATTTTGTTTAAAACTAGGGGGTATCTCGCTCTTGCATAGCTCTGTTCTTATTTAATTTTGGCTTTCATATTTAGATTCATTTTGTAATTTGTTCTTTATTATATTAAAACATATTTCGGTTAATGGATTTCCAAATTTTGATTTGATCTGTACTGAAGAGACATAAGATGTCAAAATGCACATATGCAGAAAGTAAATTTACAGTAACTTCGGTATTTTGTCATTTATTACAACTGGGCCGATAACCCTGCTAGTGGACTATTAGTCCTGCAGGATATTCACCGACCCAGTAGCCAGTATAATATCCAATATAAGAAAATTTTGTTTAAAACTAAAGAGCATCTCCAGCTTGCATAGCTCTGTCTTTAGCTGATTTTGGCTTTCATATTTAGATTCCGTTGGAAATTTGTTCTATATCAGACTTTACACATATTTCGGTATATGGATTTCCAAATGTTTTGATTTGATCTGCACTGAAGAGACATAAGTTGTCACAATGCGCATATGCAGAAAGTAAATTTACAGTAACTTCGGTATATTGTTATTTACTAGCAATTTATTTCAAAAACCAACTAGTTTGAAAAAAGTTCGTCTTGGTCCGAGTACACAATTATTTCCCTTCACTACTTGTGGTATACGAATATAGTTCTTAGTATTTATAAGTGTATTTTTTTCTCATTTTTTTTCTATGCCCCTCTTTTTAATTTCTCTTGGGTTTTTGTATTCAGTAGACAGAAAAGGCTTCAAATATAGTGCACAAAATAAATCTTCTTGAAATTTTATTCAGAAATGAGTGAACAGGCTATGTAAACAGAGTTATAATTTCCTATTTTCGGAAGGCCTGTGGCCTAAAGGACACTGGTACCCTAATGTTTGGAGTTGTCAAGCAAAAACTAGCTGGTAGAATTTTTTGAAATTTAGATATGTTTTGAGTCTATAGCTTAATTAAATGCATTCCGAAAAATGGGAAAGATTGCGGCATTGAGTTTTTTTTTAATTCAAGATAATGTTTCCTTGAACAAATACGGAAAAATGGGGAAAAGTATTTGTGGTCTGAGGCTGAATCAACCAAATTTGAAAATCAACATTTTGACTACCTTACTTGGATTTTTTGGTTCAGTTTAGGTAATTATCAGGGTTTTAAATGTTTTTAGTAAAAATTCTAAAAATTGGCATTTTTGCAGCATTTTTGTGCACTTTCCTTGAATTTGGACCGTTATTCTGACTGCAGTAACGAAGGGGTAATTTTATAGAAAATTGTGCCCCTAAATTCAAAATGATGCACTAATGTTAACCCAAAGGGCCCAAGAATTGATTCCCAGTGCTAAAATAGAAGGAAATTTTTGAAAAAGCTTGTCAATGGGACATAAGGTCTCAAGGCCATAAAAAAAAACAACAAAACACAACAACAGTAATTTTTGTTACGAGGGTACACCAAGAAGAAAGGCAATTTTCTGTCAAGAAAATTTAGTGTCATTTTAATAGTAGGGTAGTAGTATTAAAGAGGCCGATACAGATTCAAATTTTGGCGGATCGCTCTGAAATTTTGCAACATAAGTAGGAATAGATTAACTTTAATGCATGCAAAGTTTTATTAAATTCCGACACCGTTTAAGGATCTATTAGGTCCAAGTACACAGTTATTTCCCTTCACTACTCGTGGTAATATAGTTCTTAGTATTTATAGTGTATTTTTTTCTCATTTTTTTTCTATGCCATTCTTTTGAATTTCTCTTATTCAGAAGACAGAAAAGGCTTCAAATATAGTGCACAAAATAAATCTTTTTGAAATTTTATTCAGAAATGAGTGAACAGGCTATGTAAACAGGGTTATAATTTCCTGTTTTAGGAAGGCCTGTTGCCTGAAGGACACTGGTACCCTAATGTTTGGAGTTGTCAAGCAAAAACTAGATGGTAGAATTTTTTGAAAGTTAGATATGTTTTGAGTATATGCATTCCAAAAATGGGGAAGATTGCGGCATAGAGTTTTTTTTTTAAAGATAATGTTTACTTGAACAAATAGGGAAAAATGGGGAAAATTAATTGTGGTCTCGGACCTGTTGTTGCACTTGGATACTATTTCCGTGTTTCATATTGTATTATCTGATAGAATATAATATTGGACCGACTTCACTCGTTATTATCAAAATAGAACTGTGAATTTGTTAGGACGCCTCTGAACCTATTTTTTTCTAATATTGTAAAAACTTTCTTAACAGTAATTATTCTCATACTTCGAATAAAGTTCGAAGATATTGTTTTTAGGTTCCCCTATACGTGTTAAGTCCGTTTGTCAAGTTTTTTTACTATGCAGTTTTTGATTTAAGATTTTCATTTATTGTATATCACAGAATTATTGCTCATGTGCTGTAGCTGCCAAAAATTCAAGTTTTGAATTTTTT
>MJUU01052837.1:0-22087 GCA_002080025.1 Modiolus philippinarum | reverse complement strand
GTAAATATATTATATATTTACATAAAGTACATGCATTGATCTTTGACCCTAAATAAGTATTACCATGGCTATTGAGAGTCAACATTTCTAAAAACCGGACACTTGTTAGAGTTTTGTTTAAATATATTAAGGAGTAAGCCATGGTATAAATAATAAAATACCGAAGTTACTATTGATTTAGTTTCTGCATATGCGGATTTCTCTTCAGTGCAAATCAAATCAAAACATTTGTAAATTTATATACGGTTACATTAATATTATTTAATTCAATAAGCTATTGTTGTTATGTAATTATACTTCACATACTTCTCATCGTACAGGTAAAATACAGGTAAAATAATTATGCGCCCAAATGAAAGATTTTTATTTGCACCCAAATGAAGTAATTTTTTGCGCCCATTTGAAATTAATTTTGCACCCAAATGAAATGATTAATGCTCCCAAATGAAATGCGCCGGGATATTCTGATACATGCGGTATGTAATGTGAAATCCTAATTAAGGATGGTCACTCATCAGGTTTTTGAAACTGTCTCTGACTTTCGGAATTCTCTAATTTTATCCATCATGATGCATTAGAAAATTTTGTACACTGACCCCCACTTTTCTTTTCAAAATATGATTGTATACGTCTTTCATAGACTTTTGACAAAATTTGATGAAATTCTTGATATTCCTTCATTGCATTTAAAAGGTTGATTGCTTTAATGTAAAGTGAATGAAAAGTCTAGAGAAGTTTGGTTTCCCGCCAAAATTTCAGGCGCTTAAATCTCAGAAACGAACACACTGACCTATCAATATTTTTTGCTTAAAATGATGAGTGATCGGTATTCCTATAAGTAAAAGTATTAATTTTAAATCCTTGATATTACAAACATGAGGAGTGACCATCCTTAATTTGTTTTAGTCTGTGAAGTCTGTGTCCGATGTTTTCATTGTATTTGGAGTTGTCTTTTTTGTACTGACCGTTCTTTCTCCTTTTTTTAATTGAAAATACTAAATTTGTCTGTTTAAGACCTTTTTGAAAGAAAAATTGTCCGGTAGATTGAATGAAATTTTCACAAAAAATTATTTTGACCAATGTGAGATTAAATTTTTACCCGGTTCCCCTCTTGAAATGGCAAAATCTTGTATTTTTGTTGCTAACTGTCATATCACTATATTAAGTGGACCTTAGTGGAGTTTAAACGAGAAGCGGAATGGACTTTTCAGTTATCGGGGGGAAACAACGGCAGTAGAATACCGAAGTCCAAAGACACGGCCAAAACAAAAACACAGAAAACAATGACATTGGACAAAAAAAACCATGACGTTAGACAGATACAAAGCACAGAAACAGAAATTACAACATTCAAAACAAAGGCACTCACAGTTTGAACTCCAGTGAAACTCAGAGTGATATCAGGTGCTCCGGAAGGGTAAGCATGTCCTGCTCTGTTAACAGCACCCGT
Source organism: Modiolus philippinarum (assembly GCA_002080025.1). Lineage (NCBI taxonomy): Eukaryota > Metazoa > Mollusca > Bivalvia > Mytilida > Modiolidae > Modiolus > Modiolus philippinarum. Next base: position 20,637 of record MJUU01052837.1, on the reverse strand, counting down.
CACACTGTGAGTGATTCAATTCGGGAAAATTCAAAGTCGGTAGTCAAATCCGGGAAGACGTGAATCTAGGAATCGGTATCCTCACAAAAAGTTTAGGTGAGAAACGGGACAGGGTGTTGATCGTTAAGCTGTAAACACCGAAGAAATCCATGTGAACGAGAAAAGGGATGTTGCAAAATATTTGTCAGTATTAAGCGAAAGGGCCACCCATTGAGACCCTCGGGAGCCTTTACAGAGCTTATATTACAGATATATAGGGCATGTATACTATATAACCTTGAAACGTTAGCTTATCGATTTAATCTAGTAGATGCATTTTAATTCAAAATTATGTAACAGATAGCAATACACTTAGGAAAATGGCTGACAATACCAGTTATGTGTTTACGCCTTTTGAAGAGGAGTTGATGTACGATACATTTGAAGAGAGACTAAAGTTCTTTGCTAACAAAACTCCTGACAAACCGTGCTTGGTGTCATATACAAAGGAAAATCAAAGACGGGTTCTCACTTGTTCGGAATTATATGATCAGTCAGTCCTATTCGCTAAGGGACTGGTTTCTCTTGGAATCAAAAGTGGTGATGTCATTGGTATTGGTCTTCCAAACTGCCCCGAGTGGCTCATCTGTAACTGTGGGATAGTAATGGCGGGAGGAATTGCTGTTGGACTTGTATTTGTAAGGAAAGACGGAGAAGATGTTATCCATACTCTCAATAAAGCTGGTAATTGCACAACTATCATTTTCGACTCGGGATATGGTGGACAAAAACTCGAAATAGTAAAGAATTTTATCTCCCAATTAGATTCTGATGGAAGAGTACAGCAATCAAAAATACCAGGTCTTCGCTATGCAGTTCATTGTGGAAATGATGTAGACGACTTCAAGATGAACTTTAGGAGAGTTCTTCAATTAGGAGAAGAAAACAAAAGTTTGGAAATGCCAATGGTGGGCCCTGACAATGTCTGTATTTATTTTCTCACATCTGGAACAACTGGCTTTTCAAAGTTAGTTCCAAAAACTTATTTTGATATTTCAAACAATGCATTGTGCTTCAATAATATATTTGGATGTGGAAATGATGATGTTTACTTTTCTCCAGCTCCATTCTACATGATTGGGGGTTACCCCTCTGTATATCTGTTGCACGGATTAACATTAGTCACTGTCGACAATTTTCTTGGTCTCGGGCAGTTAAGTGCAATGACCAAGTTCACGAAAGACATAATTAACAGTGAAAAATGCACAATGGCAACTATTCTTGGACCTATTCTTTATGATATGATGAATGATGAAGATAATGGCCCTCAGTTTCCACTTGCAATGGTATTTACTGGTGGTTCTCCAATGAAAAAGTCAATAGCAAAAGCGGTCGGGAATGTTGCGAAAAAACTCGTCATTGGATATGGGTGTACCGAATTTGGATTGACATCATTGAAAGAATTTTTTGAATACGAATGCTATTCTGACTACAACTGCGGGACTCCTGTCCGTGGTATTGAGATTAAAGTGGTAGACTCAGACGGTAGGGTCTGTCCACGTGGTGTCACAGGCGTCATTCACGCACGTTCAAGATTCCGATTTCGTGGATATGTAAACGATCCGGAAAAAACCGACGAAGTTTCGGATAATTCCGGATGGCAGAATCTACAGGATGCAGGTTATGTCTCCAAAGAAGGAGAATTATTTGCTTTAGGAAGAATTACTGATCTTATTCTCGTTGGAACTGTGAGGGTGTCTCCAAGTCTGATTGAAGACGCAATTGAAAAACACCCAGAAGTTGAAAAGGCAGTCGTTATTGCGATTGAAGATGAACAAACTTTTCAAGAGCCGTGTGCATGTGTCAAAAGAAAGCCTGGTTCCACCATTACGTGGAATGAAATTGAAAATTTTCTTCATGATTCAAATATTGGAGAGAAGGGAGGATTTGAATCCCGAAAATTTTGCCCTAAATACCATGTGTTTGTTGATTCATTTCCATTAAGTGGCCATGGCAAAATAGCAAAGCAGGAATTAATCTTACAAGTCATGAAACAATTGGAAGTAAAAGAGACGTAAACGAAACTTAATATTGTTTATGTATTCAGTATTCAGAAAAAAATATAAAGAATAAAACTTTCCATCGTTTTTGTCACTTTGATTTAAACAACTTCTTTCTCTCTGAGTTAGTAAGTTTATATTAGTTGAATTTTTCATGCCATTTTAATTTTTCATAGCTTTCCGCATATTATACTAATTCTTTCATTATTTTGAACTATTTCGTTAGAAACCAGTTTATATTTTTTTGAAAAAAAGGATATTTGGATTATTGAGCCTATGTTTCCCAACATGAAATTACACATAAAAATCAGTAAAAAGATATATTGTCATAATTTTATAATGTAAAACAGCCTACAAATTAATTAAAATTCATTTGATAATACGATATTTTATTATTTGTTTTATATAAAATGATAAATAATCTAAAATGAAAAAGCACGCAATACTAACTGTAAAATTTCCCTAAAATTATCACAGTATGTTCTTCACATTGGACGACTTCAAAATTACAATAACCTCAGAAGTTATTATTCCCTAAGCCATTTGAATCCATCATCTCATTCATGGGCAATTGTTAGGAGAAATAAATTCGTTCAGCTAAAATATTTCTTCATTCTCAATTTTGACGATTGCTTTTAAAATCTTAAGTTGAAGTAATATCTTTAACTTTCCCATACCTGACTGAAGAAGAAACTTTATAATTGATGTAATACGAGAACAACATAAGATTTAATTTCATACTATAAAATATTCAAATTTAAATGTGTTTATTATATGGGTTAGGAGATGTATTTAGTGTATCTGCATATTTAAGTTACACGTCAACACTTTGTTTAGTTGTACAGGTATAGACGCCACACCAAAGCCAAAATATCCAGATAAATATCATTTTTGTTATTTTGGCACAAGCCCTGTCACAGGTTACTATAACTTATCTGGTTTCCTCAGTACTTGCAGATAAGTAGATCATTTGTTTTTGCAAATAGGTCTTGAAATAATCTGGTTATAATGTTTTTATCTGCAGAAAAATGATATTGTCTCAGTTAATGCTATTTCATTTACATGTTTTGCTATTTTATCTGAAGGCAGTTGCATATCATCTGATTCATAAATGTGATTATAGATGAGTAAGCAAATGAACATTTAAGAAAAAAAAAGGAACAAAGGAAATCTAATAGAAATAGCAGTTTGAACCTCCAAAACAGGAAACTATCATCTGAAAGGATGAGCATGATATGCTCTATGTGTAGTGAACATACGCCCAACAACAGATATACAAGTATCTTAGCCCCACCCCTGCCCCAAAAATGTGCATGGGCGACAATATGTGCCATATCATACCCCATGTCAGCATATATCCTTGAGAAAAATCATCCGGAATTATTTAAAACTGACAATGCAATGAGATGAATACTCCTCATACAGAACAATTAAGGTGAGAGGTACGTAAATGAGCGAGTCTGCCGGTGAACGTTATAAAATTGCTTTAGAATGAACGTACAATAATTTTAATTTTCACTTTAAATTATCGTCGTTTCAAACTATATCCTACAATTTTTCTGAAAAATTGATATTATGTTGTCAAAGAAATTTCTGTTTTATTGATATAATTTTTGTATAGGGTCACCGAGTTCGTTTTCGCGGTATAATCACGCCTAAAAACATAACTTTTATCGACGACGTCGCTATTTTGACGGCGGGTTTTATCGAAAAAAATCCATTTTTGGCGTGCCTATTCTATGTTCAACTATTAATTAATTCGGTGACCCTAAAACTTACAACATTAAAATGGGAATTTCATTGTTTAAAACATATCCTTTTTGCAGAAATATTGAAGGATACGTTTTCATAAACGCGCAATTTAAAGACGTTTCATATATTATTTTCTGTACGTTTTATATGGATTCTATATGAAAACAACATAACTGATAGATTTTTCAAACGGTCATTTTGCAAACATAAAAATAGCTAAACCGATTTATTTTCACCTTGGAATTCAGCTTCATTTGATGCACTTGCATGTAAAATTTTATCGAAATCCGGAAACTATTTACGTACCTATTACCTAAGGGAGTATGGGCGTCAGATTTAAGAAGCGTTTGACATCCTCGGGTATTAATTCAGTGTTAAAATGTTTTGCACATTGATCATATTTTCTTGGTCTTAGGTCACTTTAAAATACAAAATAGACAGTGTATAAAATTTAATCAACTTCAAATTATATTGTCATATAGTCAAAGGCTCATAAACCTCTTCTGCAAGTTTCCCGCCAAAAATTTGACGTCTTATGGCAAAAAAAAAAAAAAAAACAAACAAAAAAACAAAAACAAAACCAAACAAACTCGTACATGGATTTTCAAAATTCTTTGCTCAAGTTGTTCCATTAGCAGTGCCCTTCAAAACAGAAGGTCAGAATTTTAATCATAATTACAAAATTTCTGACACTCGCACTCCCTTTAGCGTTTACGATGTAGTTAAATGTAGAATGTACTTGTCTCATGCATATATGAAAGCCCTTTACTGTGTAGAAATAAACTAAGGATAAGCAAAATGTGAAGTATTCAATGCCAAAATGTTCACGCCATAAGTTGTTTTAAATATTAAAAGATTCGTTGTCGAACTGTCAAACTAGAAATGGTATAAACTTTCGATATTAATTATTCATAAAAAGTAAAAAAAGTTGCAATTGAGATTTGTGAAACAACGGCAGTAGAATACCGAAGGAACAAAGGAGTGGTATTAACAAAAATCCAAAGAAATGGCCAAAACGAGAACACAGAAAGCAACGATGTGAGACAGCTACACAGCACAGAAATAAAAAAAAACAACATTCAAAAGCAAGGCTTTCACAGTGTGAACTCCCGTGAAACTTCAGGTGCTCCGGAAGGGTAAGCATGCCCTACTTGGTTAACAACACACCAGATGGATTGTCATGTCTCTTCAGTGCAGATAAATCCAAATGAATGTAAAACCGAACATCAATTTTCTAAGGGCGATAGAAATCAATTAATCTAAAAGTAAATGAAAGTAAGTCAGTTTTAGCGAGAGAAACATCCCTTAGATTTAGGTATATTGGGTTTCTGTTTTTGAACGTTTTGATTTTTTTTATATAAATAAAATATCAAAATATAATTGTGGTAGTAAATGTCATAGTCGATCTAGGATCACTTGCTGAATATCGAAAATATATCCGCAAATAGCAAATATTTATCTGTAAATATTGAATAATCGCATAATTAAATGTTTGACATAAATTATTACAAAATTGAAATAAATTTCTAATAAAGAAGAATGTGGTAACTACAGCCTCTTATAAAGAAATGCTTTCCGTAATGAATTTCTATGCATAAACACCAATAAAGCATCTTTGCAGGGTATAACAAGTAAGCGGTGAAGTTAGCAATTTGGTCTCCATTCATCTCACAATTTCTGACAAATACCCCATATCTGAGATGTAATCTATCAAGTACCCTGACCATTGCTGAATGTTCTGGCGCCTTAAATATCTCCTGCTTTGTTTGAATTATCATATTATTAATATGTTCCAAATCTGTAAAATTAATAAATTGGCTTCTATTTTATCTAATATCTCTGTTGATTCCAATTCGTTGACCGACATGGAAAACTAGTATGCCCTCCATAAAATCCTGATAACTTGAATGGCTTATTTAGAGCCAAATAATGTGCGATTTAATTCAGATTTTAATAGGTCCACCGCTCCTTGTGCGATTTTTCTATCTCAGTCTGATGATTACCGGCCTTAAAAATAAAAATCTGAAAAAATATTATTCAATTCTGAAATGCAAAATTAATGTTTGGATATTAAAAAATAAAGTCCAGCTGAAACAAATAATATTAATTGCTGAAAATAAATTATTAACAGCTGAAAATAAATTATTAATAGCTGAAATTTAAATAATCCATAACTGAAATAGATATAAATATCTACGAATGAAAAGAAAATATTTGCAATAAATTCCTACGATCGAAAACGATACTGAGTTTTCGACTTTTGGTTAAAAGAATTACACACGGCTATTTTTTGTCTTAACAGTTAGAAAAACTATAAAATTATATGTTTTTACTTTTTCAGTTGTGGTGGTAAGTCTTGTGGTCTCGATTTTATTATTTCCTTGGTCTAAGAGTAAAATAGATTACAAGTTGATTTTGACTGATTTTTATAATCGGTACAATGTATTAGATTTTGCTAAAATTAACGATATTGTCATTACATATATATGTTTCAATTTACTTAAAAAAACAACGGCAGTAGAATACCGAAGGAACAAGGGAGTGGTATTTACAAAAATCGAAGTATAAAGACATGGCCAAAACGAGAACACAGGAAACAATAGAGATGTTAAAGGCTGATATATGCATGTACAATGCAAGATAACTCTATTCCTTTCATAGTTATTTGTCAGACTTAACATGAATTTGTCTCTTATGTGGGGGATTTTGTAAACGGTGATTGGTTTATGCAATTCTTAAAATTTACAGTGTTTCCGCGCGAAAGGTCATTGTACTCCGGTGTTGATGCGTATAACTACGCAACCACGTGGGTAATTTAATGCTTGTATAGGGTGATTTTTGTGCAATGTGTTTCCCATTTTTTATTTCACATGCTGTCACCGGGCATTTGCAAGGTTCCGTCTTGTGTCCATTACAGGAAGTTAAATTCACTAGCATTTCCACATGGGTTTCCAATTGCAACTACTCGAGATTGTATAAATGCTTTTTCAGGTCTACCATGTGCTCTTCATTTGATCGAATATCCGATTATTACCTAATTCCTGTTCATGCACAGGACATTCCAAAACTGCTTTTTATACACCATGCAAAGGAAGTTTAGGGAGTAAATAGGAGTCTGTCTGTCCGGCTGTCCGTACTAAATAAAAGTGACAACAAATAACCGAATCGATCAAAGGAAGAGACCAGTAAGGAAAATCCGTATGATATTCGACTGAATCAAGGAAACACAATCCAACACAGAACATTTTTGGCAAGCCGTCATATTCCCGACTCATATAACCTAACAAGCACAACTTATCTTGGACCACAAGAAAGATTTTGAAGAATGTTTACAATTGAAGGACAGAATATGCCGATATGCAGGAAGGAGTATTATTATTTTTAGACAACTCAAAGTGGAGATAATATGAATTTGTTTTTATTGTATGGAAGTCGGATTGTGGGGTATTCTTTTGTGGCTTTGCCACAGTCATCTCTCGTTGATCTAAAAAAAAACGCCTGGAATTTAAATCTATGCCTTTTGTTAAATGTCAAACTGGTTGAATTAATGTTACAATGCCTAGAATGGCAAATGTGTCTTCTAGTTTTAGATGACATTATTGCCTTCATCACACACTTTGGTGAACATGTTAGTATGTTGAATAAATGAAGTATTGAGCAGAATTCAGGCAACAGGGCTAAAAACTTGACTTTGAAATTGTCATAAAGAAGTTACTTTTTTAGGTGGTATTATATCAACAAAAGGATTCAGCCTAATCTAGGCATATGCCTACCTGAAGGCGAGACTGCTTTAATAATTTAAAGGTTTTTAATAATGACCAAATGATATAAGCTATTTTTATTTAAATACTGCCGCCCTCAGGTTTTGCAGCTGTCCTTAGCAAGCAGGTTCAAGAAGGTCAGGTAAAGTTCATTGCATAAGCATGAAGGACTTTAAAAAAGCAGAATGAAACTATTGCGTCACAAAAATGTTCACTTACTATTTGTGACTTCATAGAATTCGATCGTCAATATCTACATTGAAAAAAAAAAGTTTTTATTGCGTCACAAAGATGTTCACTTGCTATTTATGACTTCATAGAATACGACTGCCAATATCTACATTGAAAAAAAAAATTGTCTGGAATAACTATCAAGCCCTCAAATGGGTGTTCATTTAAAAAAAACAACAAAAGGGTCGAATTGCACTTTAGCTTGGGATATTGACTGCATTTATGTTGAATGTAGAATACTGCCTTGGTCAAAGGATACAAGTGCTGAATGTCCCGAATTTGAGACCAAAATTAATACAACTGCCCGACTACAGATAATTGTAAGTACTGAAACTGGTTCTTGAAACAAAAGAAAGCAGTTATCGCAATTGAAAGCTCAATGATTTTTCTAAATACCCTATTCAGACTGAACAGATAGGTGCAACAAAAGCTAGAAAAACAAGTCAAAAATGGAAAAATGTACATTTTTGAATGGAGAGCCTTTGCATTTCAAGAACTTGTCGTGTATCAAATAATTCAGACTACCTAAGCCATATGATGAAGATGTTTAGGACTTAACAGCACACTCTTGCACTATTACCGATGAAATCGGTTTTATCATTTGAGAATGAAAGAAGGCAACTGCCAAGATACACATAATTTTGAGTATACATTAGAAATTAAACCACAAAAGGCCCTTTTGATTGAACAGACAGGTGAAGTAAAAAAAGACAAAGATCAAAATAGTTGGTGGATGGAATGGCTACCCACTTCAAGATATAAACAAATACTGAGAAAATGACTCCGCCCTGAAAGAAGTCTTTAAGTTGGATAAAAACGAAGAGTGACCAAATGCCAAAGAAATGGAAAGCTCCAGTGTATAGCTATCCGTCATCTCTGTCATCTAATTGAATCCATAAAAATAAACGGTGTCCTTTTGTGCTATTCATTTACACACAGAGGTTAAGAACATTACAAACAGTTCATAGTTAAACAGAAATAAAAGAAGTTGCCCTTAGAAATATGCATGACTCAGTAATTTCTGACCACTCGGGGAGAAAGAAAACAAAACAAAACTAATGACATTATTGATTTGTAATGAAGCAGGGTGTAAAAATTGAATTCCCCAGTGTGAATTTTCTGATGCAAATAAACCACATCCTAGATATTGGTTGGTATGCCTACAGCTTAACTTTTGAACTATTAGCCAATTTTACTGTTTTTTCCTAAATCGCCACGTGACATGAGATACAATTTAACAGTGAAAGACTATTTTTCGAAATGGGTTGAAGTTTTTGTTGTTTCTATTTAGCAGAAGCTTATTTCCATAATAGAATTCTACAATAAGGGCCAACAGACCGATTGGGACCAAAATCTAGGCTGTTGACCGGAGACTTTAGTAGAACTATGAATGAGAGACAGTTCTGTCTCCTAGAATTCTTATGTAAGTACTTCTAGTAATAGAAGTAAGATTTCTTATCAAATCTGAATGAAATAACAAGTCCATAGTTACTGGGATAGGGGAATATATCTCGATATTTAGTGAAAGAATTATTCCAGAAAGAACAAATATTTTTACTTTGTTTTTTGCTTTTGAAAATATTTGATTCTAATTTTGTTGAATTTTCCTGAAATACTCAAAAACAATTTAAAGAAAAAAATTTACTCGGCAACAATTGCTGTTTTTTAGGATTTTTCTTAGCATAAATATTTTTCGAAATTATTTGATAAATACAATACTCCATGCTGAAATAATAAGCAATTTTTGGATAATAGTTATTTTGATTAATTATTTTTACTATTTTAACTTTTTTACTTACATGACACATAGTTCCTGAAATTGATTAATAAATTTTCTTTGATATCTATCACGAGTTTCACATATACTTACGTATAAAACACATCACATGGCTAACTGTCCATTCTTTGATGGTTCTTTTTTCACTGTCCCTTTTCCATTTGCAATCTAAATTTTTTTGTATATTTGAGTTGAGAACCATATATTAATTTACCTTATAGTTTTCGAAGTAAGAGAAGATTTAATTGGATGAAAGCAATCATATGACTTCAAAATAACTCAGACGTTTTAGCAAATAACCCCAATATGACATCACTGTGGGAACAGCCCTGTTGTTTTGCGCTGAAACAACCCGGATTTGACGTCACAGAGAGGAACAACCCTGTAGATTCTAAAAACCCTAAAAACTAGCAGATTATATCAGTCTCCTTTGTGAGATTAAAGACCTCTTGATTTGTTATTAATGAAACTGTTTCAAATATATTAAAACAATTATGGCCCTCTGTTGACGTGAAACATCCAGATTTTTCAACCCTGGGAGGGGTGGTTTCTCTCGGGCAGAGCTCTCGTGAAACAACCTCCTCCTCGGGTTGACAAATCTGGATGTTTCCCTTAACAACGGGCCATAATTGTATATTATTTTCTCATTGTTGATGCTGTTGGTTTTTATTGCATTGATTTTATATTTTCATTTTATGAGGTTACTAAACATTATACTTTTCGAAAGTGGCTTCAAAAATCCTGAAGACTTGTTGACACAATTGTAAAAATTCAGAACACCAGTACCTATTTTTCCAACAGATTTAATTTGCATTTTTTTTTACATTTATCTCAATATCCAAAAATGGCAAACCACTAAATAGCAAAAGGGCCGAGATGAAAAATTAAAAAACCAAAAATGGAAAACCGTATCGGACAATTGTAACATTGAATTTATTCAAAATATTAGAATTTTCCGTTTAACACCTTTCATAAAGCATTTTGTATAGTAAATGTAAAATATGTCACCATAAAAATACCCTTTAAAAACTCTTTTCGGCAGATTAAACGAAACTTTCATTTGAAAACTAATTACACTCAAAGTCATGACGAATTAGAGAGGGTCGCGAGAAAGTGGTCGTGAAAATTGGATAGGGTTTAGGCGTCAAATGGAAAACTCTTAAAAAATTACATGAACAGTTGTCTTTGTAAAATATTTATGATTATAGAATTTCCCTTTTCCTCGTTCTTGCTTCGGTATTCGTTTGCCGATGTATTCCCCTACATGGCACGGGAAAGTTGAGAAAAAAATACGAGATTTCGGAAAAGTGACCGACAAGGTGACCCTATGAAGAAGTGATGATATTTTAATGGATGAACAAATAGATATATGACCGAGATGACAATTACTTGGAAGTGTCCAAACATTTTTCAGATATTTCAAATATGACTTCCTACAGTTTTTTTGTCTCAATTTTACTATTTCGAAATAGTAATTTGTGCAACCTGCTAGTACTATACCACTATATGATTGTGAAAATTTCTCAATATGAATTATTTCGTGCATGCACAATATGCACGTGGAATCTATAGTTTAAATTTGTTTTTAAGAATTACTAAATTATCTATATTGAACTGGATTGAATAGCAATCTATTCCTAAGAACAGGTTTATTACATAACTTCAAATGTTAACTTATCAGTTTAACCTTGGCTAGTAGGTGCATGTCAATGTACAATTATATAATAGATAACAATAGACCAAAGAAAATGGCCGACAACACCAGTTACGTGTTTACGCCTTTCGAAGAGGAGTTGATGTACGAAACATTTGAAGAGAGACTTAAGGTCTTTGCTAATAAAACTCCTGACAAACCGTGTTTGGTGTCGTATACACAGGGCAATGAAAGACGAGTTCTGACTTGTTCGGAATTATATGATCAGTCAGTTCTGTTCGCTAAGGGGCTGATTTCACTTGGAATCAAAAGTGGCGATGTCATTGGTATTGGTCTTCCGAACTGCCTCGAATGGCTCATCTGTTACTGTGGGATTGTACTAGCAGGTGGCATTGCTGTTGGACTTGTGTTTGTAAGAAAAGACGGCGAAGATGTGATCCATACTATAAATAAAGCTGGCAATTGTGTAGCTATTATTTTCGACTCAGGAAATGAAGGGCAAAAACTTGAAATAGTAAAGAATTTCATCTCAAAAATAAGTTATGATGGTAGAGTTATACAGTCAAAAATACCAAGTCTTCGCTTTGCAATTCATTGTGGAAATGACGTAGAAGACTTCAAGATGAGTGTTAGGACAGTCCTTCATTTAGGAGAAGAAAACAAAGGTTTGGAAATGCCAATAGTAGGTCCTGACAACGTCTGTATTTACTTTCTCACGTCCGGAACAACTGGCCTTTCAAAGTTAGTACCAAGTAGTCATTTTGATATTTTAAATAACGCATTGTGCTTCAACAATATATTAAGATGTGGAAATGATGACATTTACTTTTCTCCCGCCCCATTTTACATGGCGGGAGGTTACCCCTATCTATATTTATTGCATGGACTAACATTAGTCACTGTAGACAATTTTCTTGGTCTTGGACAGTTAAGTGCAATGACGAAGTTCACAAAAGACATAATTAACAGTGAAAAATGCACAATGGCAACTATTCTTGGACCTATTGTTTACGATATGATGAATATTGAAGATATCGGCCCTCAGTTTCCACTCAAAATGGTATTTACTGGTGGTTTCCCGATGAAAAAGTCGATAGCAAAAGCGAGTGGGAATGTTACGAAAAAACTCGTCATAGGATATGGGTGTACTGAAGTTGGACTAATGTCCATGAAAGAAATTTTTGAATACGAGGACTTTTCTGACTACAATTGCGGAACTGTAGTCCGTGGAGTTGAGGTTAAAGTGGTAGATTCAGACGGTAAGGTGTGTTCGCGTGATGTCATGGGCGTCATTCACGTACGTTCAAGATTCAGGTTTCGTGGATATGTTAACGATCATGAAAAAACCGATGAAGTTTCGGATAATTCCGGATGGCAGAATCTACAGGATGCAGGCTATGTCTCCAAAGAAGGAGAACTATTTGCCACTGGGAGAATAACTGATCTTATTCTTGTTGGAACTGTGAGGGTGTCTCCAAGTCTGATAGAAGACTCAATCGAAAAACATTCAGAAGTTGAAAAGGCAGTGGTTATTGCGATTGAAGATGAACAAACATTTCAAGAGGCGTGTGCATGTGTCAAAAGAAAGCCTGGTTCCACCGTTACGTGGAATGATATTGAAACTTTTCTCCATGATTTAAATATTGGAGAGAAAGGAGGATTTGATTCCAGAAAATTTTGTCCTAAATACCATGTGTTTGTTGATTCATTTCCAATAAGTGGCCATGGAAAAATAGCAAAACAGGAATTAATCGTACAAGTTATGAAACAATTAGAAGCTAAAGAGACATAAATAAAACTTTATTGTTAATGCATTTAGGTTTAAGAATTAAAAAACTTTCTATCGTCTTTTGTAACTTTGGTTGAAATATTTTCCTTCACTCTCGGCGAGTCATTAATATATTTCTGGGAAGCTTCATCCCATTTCTGATTGTTCAGAGTTTTCCGCATATTATGTTTATTCTTTCATCATACTAACTGTAAAATCTTCCTAAAAATTATCACATTGGACGACTTCAAAAACTACAATAACTTAAGAAGTTATTATTCCAAAAGCCATTTGGATCCATCTTCTCAGCCAAGGGCAACTGTAAGGAGAAATAAATTGTCGTTCAGCTGAAATATTCGTTCATTCTCAATAGAAAAATGACTATTTGGACAGATTGATTAAGCTTAAGTTGAAGTTATCTCGAAACGGCAGTAGAATACCGAAAGAACAAAGGAGGGAATCTAGAAAAATCGAAGCCCAAAGACATGGCCAAAACCAGAACACAGAAAACAATGACGTTAGACGCAGGAAACAATGACGTTAGATACAGAATACAATGATTAGACAAATACAAAACACAGAAATAGAAATCACAAGATTCAAAACAAAGGCACTCACAGTGTGAACTCAAGTGAAACTGAGAGTGACATCAGGTGATCCGGAAGGGTAAAGCATGTCCTGCTCTGTTAACAGCAAGCATCACACTGTGGTGAGTCAATCCAGGAAAATGTCAAAATCGGTAGTCAAATCCGTGAAGACGTGAATTAAGCTGAAAATGTCCACTTTCATTTGGGATACTGACACGTCATATCTTTCAATGATGTTATGGTGACGGCCATAGAATTTCTTGAGGAATGAAATTAACAAAGGTTGAACAAATCCCTGACTAAGCAGCTTTTGGGACAGTGTTTTCCTCTGTTCAAAACATCACTGTACAAACTACACGCTCGACAGTAACGAATCAATTGTGAAATGTACACTACATAGACTGGAGAGGTAGGTATATTGCTGCTAAGAAAGGGAAAGTTCACAATTGGGAAAATAAAATCATTACGCTTGTTATATAGCTTAGATTTCAAACGTCCTTCGTCGTCAATATACAATAAAAGATCTAGGTATGAAGCAATGTTGTTATCTGCGGAAATACATCAGCAAACGAATACCTAATCAAGAAAAGGAAAGGAGAAATTCTAAAATCATAAATCAAACATCACGGCAATTCACAGCAACACGAATTGAGACAGTATGACAAAAACAAAACAAACAAAAATGAACAAGAACGCCACAAACTAAAGCACTAGCAGTGTAAACCCTATAAAAACTGAGATATCATCAGGTGCTCCGGAAGGGTAAGCATGATCTGCTCCACGCGTAGCACCCGTCACACTGCCAGTGAAAAGTCCGGTTTTGTCATAGTCGGTGTTAGTCAGTCCGGTAACAAACTCTGGATCTACTCAAAAATATCTGTTCTCATTTGTGAAACAGAAACATTGTAATGGTCTGTCAAATCGTGGTGACGACCGTAAAACTTCTGTAGTGACAATTCCAACAGTGACTGAACATACCCTCGATGTATAAGTTTTTGAGACAGCATTTCTTGCTATGTTAACAACAGAAGGGTGGTCATTTTGACAACTTATGTCTCTTCAGTGCAGATAAATCCAAATGCAAATGAATGAAAAACCATACATCTGTTTCTTTTATGTCGATAGAAAACAAATGATCTGAAAGCAAATAAAAGTAAGTCAGTTTTAGCGAGAGTGGTAGACCTTAGATTTATTTTTATCGGCAATATGTACATTTTCTCTTTGATCTTACTGACTGATATTGTCAGTATCTCCGTACTGGCCTGATACAAGAAAATATCAGGCAATGACGTCATGAAATTGACATCATGACTCGTACAATGTTGCCGATAAAAACAATAATGGTAGTTTTGAAGGTCTCGACAGAAAATATCACAAGTATCACAGTTCGTCCTATCGGACTCGCCGCGATACGGTGTTATTTTCTGTCTCAACCTTCAAAACTACCATTATTCTATATATATGGGGTTTCTGGTTTTGAATGTATTTTTTTGGGTAAATAAAGTCTATCAAATTGTGTTAGTAAATGTCATAGTTAATCGAGGGTCACTAAGTGCATATCGCAAATATATCCCCAAATATCACAAATTTATCGGTAGATATCGAATAATCACATTGTCATATGTTTAACTTTAAGTATTTCAAAATTCAAATTTTCAAATAACGAATATGTTTGGAAGCTACAGTTTATTATAGAGAAATGCTATCCGTAATGATTTTTTATATATAAACGCCAACAAAACATCTTCACAGTGTACAACAGGGAAGTGGTGAAGCAATTTGGTTTCCATTTATCTGACAATCTCTGACAAATACCCCATATCTCTGACAAATACCCCATATCTGAGATGTAATTTATCAAGTATCCTACCCATTGCTGAATGTTCTGGTGTCTTGTTACTTTGTTTGAATTATTCTGTTAGTAATGTGTTCCTTCCAATCCGTGAAATGAATCTTTCGATTGGACCATTTTATCCATTACAAATTACAAAAACAGGATAACAGTAAATACCTACAATGGCCGGGAACTACAATCACATGCCAAAATTTATAAGCGAACAGCACTAGAAAAACAATAATGAAAACAAGAGACAAACATAAATAACGATAGGAACTCGGGATAGCCGGACTTGGTGCCGGCACTAGCAAAAGCCAGTGGTAGGGTTAAACAGGTTTATGGGTACCCAGACCTCCCCTTTTCTCTACCCGTTTCCCTATAGTATAATAAACATGCGAATAGAATCTGTTATCTCTGTTGATACCAATTCATTGGCGGACATGGCAAAACTTTGGCATGTAGCTTTCATAAAAGTCGGTTGAAAAGTCTTGTCGTGCCTTGTAATCCATCAGCATCGCCGTTTAGTGTACATGGACGGTACTGGATATCAAAATCAAATAATACCAAGCTGCAATACTACATATAACAATACAGAGATGACCCGCAGCATCAAGCTTGCTGATGAGAGTACATCACTCAATGGATTGTTGTAGTTGATGACTGTGAAGTGGCATCCCTATGGGTTATCAGCAAATGTTCAGTAACCACCTTAAAGCTTTATTTTGTGGACCGGCTAATTACTACTCTCGGATCGACTGAGGCCTTTGCTAGCAAAGGCGATGGCGTTTCTTGTTGTTCTGTTCTGTGTCTGGTTCAAAAGAACACCAAGTCTAGTACCACTAGCATCAGTGTGGAATGAAAAGGAAGACTCATGTCGGGATATCCTTGATTAAATGGGTAAGCCAGTTTCTCTTACAATAAATGTTTTATGCTCTTCTGTCATGTATTCTTATGTGACTGGTGTTTCTGATCCCCTTTTCTCCCCTTTCTTCACTGGAATTGGCATTAGGTTGTTGAATGGAGAGCAATCTGGGAGAAACCTTGATGAATTTCAAATAGTACTCTAAAACTCTTAAAACTTGATCGGATAGCTTCTGGCGTAGTTTCGGTTTAGAGATGACGGTATTAATCTTTACTTGGTCAGGTTCTACTCCTTTCTTTGATACAATGTATCAACTTACTTTACACGCTCCATGAAGGGGTAACACAGCTTGAAGACAGCTTCTCTAATAGTCGTTCGAAACTCGACGAAGAAGTTTACGATTCTCCTCACAAGTTCTGGAGAAACGATAACGTCATCTAGATAAATTAAACATATGGACATGTTCAGATCTCCTAGTATGTCCTCCATCAAATGCTGGTTAGTCGAATGACTGTTTTAGAGGCCAACCGGCGTGCAATTCATTTCAGATTTGAATAGGTCTATAGTGAAGGCGGTGCGTTCCTTGTGCGATTATTCTTTCTCAATTTGATGATTACCGGCCTTCAAAAAAATCTGAAAAAAGAATATCATTCAATTCTCAAATACAAAATTAATTGATCTAAAACATTAAAGTTCAGCTGAAACAAGTAATATTAATTGCTGAAAATAAATTTTTAATAGCTGAAATTAAAATAATCCATAGCTGAAATGAAAAGGAAATATTTGCAATAAATTCCCATTATAGGATGCCCAAGATAGAAAACGATGATTAATTTTCGATTTTTTGGTCAATGAAATTGCACACGGGCTAATTTATATCTTAACAATTAGAAAAAAAAACTATAAAATAGATGATATCAAGGTTCCTGGTCTGCAATCCCTTATGTGTCACTTTGTAAGAATTAGCCCTCTTGGATGTGGACAAACAAAAACCTCCAGAACTTCAAAGTAAGTCTTTTATTCACATAGAAAGATGAATTAAACTTTAAGTGATTTTTTATTGGTCATTGTATCTCAATAAATCATCTGATATAAAAAAATATGTTATACTATCAATACTTTTACTTAAGAACAATGGAATCAGTTGCCTGTCACTGACAGAAATATTTTATTTATATGATTCAAAATAATTCCCCTTTGATGCTTCAAATGTTGACAACTTTGATTTTCTCAAAAATAATTAAGTTTTTAAGAAATTCACATCAGAAAATTTCTGTTTTCCTTAGTGCTCAGTGCAACTTGGAATGTGGAACCAGTAAATATCCATACCGGGATCAGTGATCTATTATGTATTTTTACTTTTTTAGTTGTAGTAGTAAGTTCTTGTTGTCTCGATTTCTTCCTTTCCCTGGTTAAGAGTACCATAGAATACAATTTATTTTTGACTGATTTTATAATGAATCTTTATTAGTTTGTGTCATAATTAACGATATTGTTATCGGATGTGAAACAACTACAATTGATTTACGAAATATTTGAATTTGAAATACATATATTAAATACATTTGTTTAAATTTACTTTTAAGAGATGTTAAAGACTGATATACAGGTACCAGTCTTGTAAATAGATACCAGATTTCCGGTGCATAGAAATAAACTAATTTTAATTTTTTCTTCCTGTCTCAACCTAAATTTGAATGAAATAAAAGGCTTTTCTTTCAAAAAGAACATCAACATGCTTTCAAAATTTGCAGTATTTTCAAAAGTTCGGCATGAGGTAGGATATGAAATCCCCAGTTTGCAATGTGTGGTGAATCTGCGGGAAAGTTCAAAACTGAAAGTGAAAGTTGCACCCCTCCACTTCAAAGCTCAGTAGCTTTCCAATCTTCGTGGCAAGGTATACTTTTTTCTAATGATTTGAATCTTAAAAGCAACATAATGCATGCTTTCTAAATGGAATTTGATTTGAAGCCATAGTTTATTTTTTTAGAATTTTTCAAAAATGTGCAATTTAACAATGAATAGCACTACAAAACATTTACAAGACTGAGACCTGGTTAAGCAAATTTCACTTTTCTGAAAAAAGTTTTTTTGGACTTGTTGATTGCATTTATTGGAAGAGTTTGGGGTATTGTTATGAAAAACACCACTTATATTTTTTCCTAAAGCTGATAAATTCTGATTTTAGCTGTTTTTCAAATTCTCGGCAAGTTCTTCATATATCGCCAAATTCTGCCCTTGAGCTACCTCATTTTCACTTTAAGTGTACATTTTTAGAGATAGAATAGTTAAAATAGGAAGAAGTATCACAACATAATATTTAAATGTCATATTTGATTTTATTTTCACAGAATATGAGAAGAAATAACCAAAATAAACATGCGCCTGAAGTCTCGGACGAAAGTGCAAACGTAACAAACGGCGGCAGTTGAAGTAGCCTGTCAAGACAAGATGTTTGTTCAAAAATAAAAAGTGAGCATATATTTATGTTACATTGAGTCAGAACAATGCTATGAAATTAAGATTTGGTAATTCATTGGTTATTAATGAAATTTTTTGACTGTAGCATGGGTGTTATGGTGAATCTTCTTGCGCCGCTGGATTAAATGTGTCAAAGTTTATGTCTCATTTTCAGAAAAGTAGGCAATTCCTCTGCAAATATGAGTTAATCTGAAATATTTTATACTAACCAGTCTCAAAACAACAGCAGTTTACAATAATTAAAATGTCTTATGTTGATTGTTATTGTTTTGCAGAAACAATGAATGGAAAACTTAAGTTCTCAAAGTGTCATATTAGCCGCACCCCAAGACTGGACCTCTAATTTCCACCCAGGCTGGAAAAGGGAGTACTTTTGTAGACATTTAGTACATATTTACATTCGAAACAATAAATTAAAGCTTTCCGCACCAATTTGACAGCTATTTTTTCTGCAATGTCAGTTGCCATACTATGCTATGAGCATTGTCGGAAAACAAGAAATTTGGCATTCCACACATAAAATCAAACCTCATAGTTAAAAACAGGCTTTCTCCTGCACTCTGTGTGTAAATCTGGTCTTCTCTGTGCTATGTTAAATTTGTCCTTATTAGGTGCTCTAGATGCATTATGAGTATATATTTAGCCCTCTGGTCAGAATTTATACAGTTATGTGTCTGCAAAGTTACCGGTATGTGTTATGAGGTTACACCGCATATTTCAAAACGGCTAAAGAAATTTATTCGCTGACTTATTCTGAAAAGCAATTAGAGTTACAAGTTTGAAAATGTTTCAAATACATGCAGAAATTTTTTCGCGACGTTTGGGATTCGAAAAATTGTCTTATAGGTACCAGTCTTGCAAATAGATACCAGATTTCCTGTGCATGTCAAAATATGGTGGGAAATAAAAATAAACTAATTTTTATTTTTTCTTCCTGTCTCAACCTAAATTTGAATGAAATAAAAGGCTTTTCTTTCAAAAAGAACATCATCATGCTTTAAAAATTTGCAGTGTTTTCAAAAGTTCGGCATGAGGTAGGATATGAAATCCCCAGTTTGCAATGTGTGGTGAATCTGCGGGAAAGTTCAAAACTGAAAGTGAAAGTTGCACCCCTCCACTTCAAAGCTCAGTAGCTTTCCAATCTTCGTGGCAAGGTATACTTTTTTCTAATGATTTGAATCTTAAAAGCAACATAATGCATGCTTTCTAAATGGAATTTGATTTGAAGCCATAGTTTATTTTTTTAGAATTTTTCAAATATGTGCAATTTAACAATGAATAGCACTACAAAACATTTACAAGACTGAGACCTGGTTAAGCAAATTTCACTTTTCTGAAAAAAAGTTTTTTTGGACTTGTTGATTGCATTTATTGGAAGAGTTTGGGGTATTGTTATGAAAAACACCACTTATATTTTTTCCTAAAGCTGATAAATTCTGATTTTAGCCGTTTTTCAAATTCTCGGCAAGTTCTTCATATATCGCCAAATTCTGCCCTTGAGCTACCTCATTTTCACTTTAAGTGTACATTTTTAGAGATAGAATAGTTAAATTAGGAAGAAGTATCACAACATAATATTTAAATGTCATATTTGATTTTATTTTCACAGAATATGAGAAGAAATAACCAAAATAAACATGCGCCTGAAGTCTCGGACGAAAGTGCAAACGTAACAAACGGCGGCAGTTGAAGTAGCCTGTCAAGACAAGATGTTTGTTCAAAAATAAAAAGTGAGCATATATTTATGTTACATTGAGTCAGAACAATGCTATGAAATTAAGATTTGGTAATTCATTGGTTATTAAAGAAATTTTTTGACTGTAGCATGAGTATTATGGTTAATCTTCTTGCGCCGCTGGATTAAATGTGTCAAAGTTTATGTCTCATT